>CAIGRN010034804.1:0-12622 GCA_903798345.1 Fraxinus anomala
GGGGGGGGGGGGGGGGGGGGGGTGTATTACATTAGATGTCAATTTCTTTTACTATAGGCAAAATTAAACTAAAAATTGATACGTGCTTTAAAGGTACATGTACAGCACTTGGACAAGAAAACATTCAATTTTGGCGTCACAATTTGGGGTGTCTTTTGGTTTGGATTAAATTACATTACTTATAAGTAATGTTACTAGACGTTACACTTTTAGACCCATAAGCAACCACACATCAACACGTCGATATATATGTCAAGTCGAATACAAAATTATAAGATTTTTAACGCTGCCCAACTCAAGTCTTGAGAAGATCGAGCTTGAGCGGCTACCCTTAGGATGACAAGTTTACAAGAATGCCACATGTCTCGATGTAAAACTAGAAAGTCATGCTAAATTCAACATAATCGAAAAAGTTCTCAAGCGCGTTTTATAATGGAGCAAAGCACGTTATACCTGAATTTCAAGACATTAGTTCCAAATTTGCAATAAATTGAAGTATAAAAAGTTGAGCAAGTTACTGCGAAAATCACGGATGAGTGGCATCCAATAAATTTTTCAAAGGGGAAACTTCGATTTCATCAAAAATAAATTATACTTTCTTGAAATTTCAATTACTTTAATAAATAAATAATATATTCATTTCATTGCATCTTTAAACTTACATAAAAAATCTTTAATAAAAATTTTAGTTTATTATTGGCCTTAATTTCTGTATGAATTTCAAATGCATAAGCAAACAAAATGTCTTTGTAGAGGAAATTTCTAGAGTGGCCACACAGCAAGATCTTGGATATGACATTTCTGATTATTTTTAATTCAATTAAAAGTGAGGTTAATCATGGATTATAATTGATTTTAAGTGTCAACGTGAGAAGGAAAGAGAAGGGAAAAAAAGTGATCATGATTACTACAACTTATCTTCCAATTCCAATCCAAAAGAAATTATTACTCACAAATTTTGTAGCTAGTTTAGTCCTCAAGAATGAGAAAAATGAGAGCAGTGGATTTTTAATTTTTTTTATTAATGTAATATTTTCTTACTTTAAATTATGTCGTGTTTTTATCGTCTCGGCTTCAATAAAATCAAGAAAATAAAAGAAGCGACAAAATATTAAATTGCAATTAATGTGGTAAAAAATTGAAAGAAAAAATAAATAAATATGTAAATGTTAAATAAATTACTTAAAGAAAAAGGTAAGTGATTGAATTAATAAACACGTGCACATGATTATTAGGTACTACCTTCCAAAATGCTAATCAAAATCAAATTCTGTTGTCGAAATTCTATTTGCTGGCTGAAGCTGCCTAGACATCGAAAGCATCCCAGAAGTTTCATGTATTATCGAATTTTGTTAATCATTCAAAATAAAAGATGAACTCGAAAAATTAGACGATCCTTATCGAGAAGCTACAAAGGTAATATATATTTAGTTCGACTCGAGTTGTTTGCTCGATTTAAATTATTTGGAGAATGTTGAACCTCCGCCTCTTTGAAGCACTGTTTCGATTTCTAAGATTTTATAAGATTGTAAATATATTTTTTGCTCAATATTCATTTTCAACTTCCAAATTGTAATTAAGTTCTTAATACAAACCAATCTCCTCCTATACATTCGCTATTAATCTCTCTAATTCCTAGTGTGGTGTCCCTTTGGACCAAACTAACAAATTACACTTCAAATTCTTAATTCATAACAATCATTCCAAACACACAATCAAAAATTAATCAAAACAAAAAAAAATTAAATTGGAATGAGCACTAGCAACCTACATACCTTTCTTCAATTAATTTTCCAATTTCAAGCTGCAAACACAACAATTCTTCAATCAGAACCAAAAACGAATAAATAAATCAAACATAATTTGCCCCCGCTATTTTTTAAGAATGTATTTTGGATTAATAAATTGACGGAGAATGTGTGGTTAAAACATAAGGAAAAGAAAAATAGGGATCAAACATCCATATAGTTTTAGAAAAGAAAATGTATGTATTGCCTAATCCTATCCGGTCCAAACGTAAGTTCGACTGGATACCAGTTGATAGTGGTGTTCAATATTGTGTATCAAACTAGCGATGAGATAATGAATTAACTACTGAAAGTAAATTATATACCATTACTGAGAAGCATTTTGTCCATCATCACCACTTTTAGTGTTTTGAGGCTGCTGTTGATGTTCAAATTGATCTGAATTCATATTCAAACCCCCTCTGGAGTAAGCATTAAGCGCCGCTAACATCCCCAAATTCGTTTCCCCCGACACATTTAATCCAAGATATTGAGACGCAGTTTGCTGTTGTTGCATTAACATTGATCCCAATTGCAATGGACTCGATCTTCCTCCTTGAAATTCAAGATTCCCAGAATAATTGAACCTCGGCATGAAATGTAATGGCGTTTGGAGACTGTTCCCACTCGGAAATGGCCACATTTGAGGGGTTGTCCCGGATGTCGCCGCCGCAGTTAAAGCCTGGCCGTTGCCACCGGAGGTGAATGGAAGCATCCAGAACGCGCCACCGCCGGCAGTAGTTCCGCTGCTTGGTGCTGGTGCCACAGCCCACATGGCAGTGGCGGGCATCATGTTGGTATGTCGGATTAGACTCGGAGAAGATTGTCCGGCGGCCGTCGATTCTTGCGATTTTTGTATAATTTGCAGATTGTTCCCCTTGAATTGCTTGTGTGAAGGTGAATCCGAGCCTTCTCCTTGAGAATTATTAGTCCCTTCCTCTTTGAATAAATCTTCTCTATATCTCTTGTGTGAGTAATTCTCGTTGGGCTCTTGTCCTCCGCAGTCGCCACCATCTCCACCTCCGCCGCCGCTTCCGCTAGCTAAGGATTCTGCAATTTGAGCTGCTTGTAAAAGATGAGGCTGCTGCTGCTGCTGATGGTGGTGGCGAAACCCTAACATTTGTGAAAAATTCTCTTCGTAAGCGTTGTGTGATAGCCCTAGTGCGCCATGAAAAGAATGTGGAGCTGATTTTGAAGGTGGAGCCGACAGAGTGGAGCCGCTGCTTCGAAGGGAGATGTTGAGGGTCGAAAAATTAGCTGGAATTGTGCCGGTACCTGTGGCGGCTATGATAGCTGGCTCAGCTTGCTGTAAAAGCCACTCAACTGTTTCACCGTCGGACTTGTGGCCTAATTCTCGGGTGAGCTGAAAAACCCTAGCGGCGCAGACTGCCGGCATTCTTATGCGCCGGCCCCGGCCATCGACCTTCGTGTGGCGGTCCTTGGTAACCTTTTTTGGTGGTGGTTGGGTTTGTACTTGCTGTTCTTGTGGTTGTACAGTAATTTGCAGCTGGTTCTGGGATTTCTTGGAGGAGTCAACAAGGGTTTCTGATCCGGTAGCGATTGCTAAAGAGGCGTTCACGACCTTCGGCGGCCGCGGTGCCTGAATGGTGGAGTAGGTGGAAGCACTGGTAGTGGCTGTGGATGAAGACGATGACGACGCGCCACCAGTATCTCCACCAACAGACGAGTTAGTAATGAATTGTGATGATTGGCCATGTTGGTACTGTTGATGGTGGGCGTTGGGGTGGAGGCGCTGGAAGAGATGATGAGATGGAGTGAGGTAGTAGGTGGCCGAAGTGGTGGCGCCACTAATAGCGGAGGTGGAGGCGCTAGAGGTCGTGGTGTTGATTTGTTTATTGTTTCTTGAATCCGCGAGTTCCATGTGTGTCTGTGTGCGGTAATCCAAGAATTTTTTTGATCAATCTCGAATTCTTGATGTTTATGTATGATTGATTAACCCCATCTCCCTCTCTTTCTTCTTCTCTATACACATACACACAGATAGATATAGAGAGAGAAATATGTGAGAGAGAGCTTCAAAATCTTGCAGAAACTGGACCTAATTAACTAGAGTTTGTCAATTTTTGTGGGGTACTTGATTGACTCTTGTCTTTCTTTCACACACAAATGTGTGTGTGTATGTGTGTGTGAGAGAGAGAGAGAGAGAGGGACTGGCAGAAGTGAAGAACAGATGCCCACAGGCCACAGCCCACTCGTGTGTGTGTTTGTGTGAGAGAGAGAGGGGTCGAGCAAGATTATTCAGCCCTGTTTGAATTTGTTTTTGGGAAAATTATTTTTTGGAAAATTATGGTTAATAAATAGAAAAAAATCGAGATCCACGTGAAAAAATAAAATTATATAAAAATACGTGATTAAAAATGAGTTTGAAAAAAATTAAGCTCAACAAGGGCTATTTAAATCTCAGTAGTTCGACAATCGAGTCATTTAAGTCACGACATTCGAGTAAGCTCCGTTCATACAATATATTTTTCTCTCTTACCTATCAAACGTTTTTTAGATGTTAATCGTGACATGTGCATATGTGACCAAACCAATGAAATTTGTAGTGTCGTCTAGGAAGCAAATGTGGATGAAAGTAGCATAAGAATGCCCACCAAATTTGGAGTATTTTACTTTTTGAGCAATGTTAGGAGTATATAATTTATGTACATGGTGATTTACCTGCAACAAGAATAATGCTTTTACTTTTAACCAAATTTGCTAAGATATATAATCTGAAAAATTTACCAGACAGCAAGTAACTGGACAACAGTAAAAATAAGTTTACCCTGGCCCACCACCATGTTGATTGGCACAGAAACTGTCTACACTGTGAGTCTACTAAACTTTCAAGTTTTAATTCTACGCTGAACATGTGCGCATGCCCTATACAACAGTTTTGCCATTTTTAGTACAAGTGAAATTACACAGAAAGCAAACATTTATTAATTATTTTCCTAGAAGAAATATTTAATTCAGGTGGACAACAAAAAAATTTGTCATAAAATATGAGTTCTTTAGTCTTTTATTGATTTTATTTATCTTATTTCTTTTTATTTTAAGTAAGACTGAACACTATTGGACATGTTTATCAGTCCATGAGGAAAAACTCATCTCATTAGTTAGATATGAGATAAATACCTTATGTATTAGAAGCATTGGATATAATCGAGTCATACCATATCTCCAAACAAAAGGATGATTGTTCTGTACAAGAATTAATGTATAGGAATATGTACGACAATATACTAAATATAAATAAAAAAACTCGCGAAGAGGCTCCAACTTGCACCAAAATGTTCGAGATTTAGGAGCGGCACATGCATCTAGCTTGCTAAATTAAAGGTACTTAGCCACGATAGTCAAGACCATGACAAAGGCATGGGCATCAAGTATCGTAAAGGCAATGACTCCAAGAAGAAATCGAGTCTGAGGTTAAGAACAATGAGCTCAAGGTCAGATACTAACTCCAAGAAGAAATCAAGTATGAGGCATATGATATGTTTGTACTCTGAGTATACATATATCAGTACAAAGTTTTTCAGAAAACTCTTA
Source organism: Fraxinus anomala (assembly GCA_903798345.1). Classification (NCBI taxonomy): domain Eukaryota; kingdom Viridiplantae; phylum Streptophyta; class Magnoliopsida; order Lamiales; family Oleaceae; genus Fraxinus; species Fraxinus anomala. Next base: position 5,343 of record CAIGRN010034804.1, read on the forward strand.
ATTAACCGTTCAATGCACATACTATTTTTTTTATAAATAAATAGATTATTTTTTTACTAGCTTATAATCGAGAAAATGAAAGCTTTTAACGTTCTGATTCTAAATATATCCTTTGAATTTTGTTTCAAACGCTAAATTCTTTAAAGTATCTCTAAACAAAAATGCGTAGTACCTAAAGTACTTCGAAAAAGGGCAAATTACATAGACTTTTAACGAGGTTTCTAAAATTTTAGAGAAATTGATCTTTCAAAACTTATGCGAACTCTTATTCCAAATTTTGAATAATAAATACCTTCCCTTTTTAATTATTATCCAAACCTTCCTTGTTTCATGTTTTTAACAACTAATGGCTCTCGTAAGGTTTATGATAAGGGTCAAGGATCAAACATATAGATTAATAAAAGGGTCCGGAATCAAATATAAGGATCGCGTCGAACTAGTAACTAAAATTAATTTATTAATGTACATATTTATATACTGTCCATGTTTGATCCATATTTTCTAATATTCATTTTTTCTTCAAATTTATTTCAATCGCATATTTTATAGTATTTACAACTTTTCAACATACATACACGGCCCATTTAACCAAACTCTACCATTTAAACACGCAGACTTAATATTTTCGGATCCAATTTTCAAATTTTCGCAGTCGTGACGTGGATTCCTGACTTATATGTATTTGTATCTATTGGCATAATATTCGTATTGGAATTTAGATATTTTGACCAAAAATATGCAAGGGACTTTTCCATAGAGATTGTCGACCTCTAGTGATTATTATGTGATCAGAGAAAAGGCAGCAAAGCATTGTTGTGCTCTTATCATTAATATCATTTTTTTGAAAAAATATCAAACATGAAATCTAAGAAAACATTGATAGGTTAACTACTTCTCGATTGTATTAGACACTTATTCGAATTTTGTCCCGATTTTTATTCATTCGGTTTCTAAGCTATGACCTATCCAAATTTCTGTGGTTCTCGATTTTTTCAATTGGATCAATCGGTCCAATTTTTTCAAGTTTTGGAATAATACATATCTCACTTAACCATTTCTCTCTCATATTTAACGTAGAAACTGGTGGTAATATTTAAAATACTAATAACAAACTTTATTCCATCTTGTAGCTACTTTAACAATAATCATTATGGCACCAGTATGACAGCTCTTGTACCCTGACCTGTTTAGACACATTTCGCGATTTATCTCCTCCACAATGCTCTAGGAGCGGGGCGGTGGGGGACCCTCAAGGTTGGGGTTTAACCTTTAACAATAATCATTATTGTTGTTGAAAACAATACTTTGTTATTGATTTAATTAGAAACGTTAGAGTATTTTAGGTATCATATTATTATTAAATGCACTACGAGATGGAAGAAAATCCATAAAGATATTTTCAGCATTATCACTATTATTTATGTTAACAAGTGAAAATCGAGTTCATGAGTATCTTATAAACATAGGACATTGCGTCATTACCTGCTCTCTTAGCTTCTTATCTTCTTTCGAATATGTTGGAAACAAAGCTTTCGAAAGGGCTGATATTCTTCTTTTCAAACAAATAGCCTGAAAGAGGAATGATCTGGTAGCCTATGTCGCGTGCATACTTTAACTCTTCACTATAATATACACCCACGAAATTTCCAGAGTTAAGCAATATATGCATTATTAAAAAAACTTAAAATAATGGAAGTTTGCATAATTTTTAAAAGGGAGAGGAACTCTGAAATTATCATAAACTTTATGAGATATATGTATTATTCAAAATTTGAAATGAGGAAGGCATCGATATTCAAAACCGTGAATAATGAATGTTCATGTAATATTTCAAAAGTAAGGAATGTCTTCGAAATTATCAAATTGGGGAGATTTATGTAATTTGTTAAAAAAAAACTCAAAAAATAATAATAACAACTTTTATACATGGTGATGGAGCATGCTACAGTGTCAAAATAATTGACATAATAACACATGAGACTTTATCATTGAATTGTTTAAAATACATTCATTTTTTTCATCAAATCACTTCCTAACACCTAAGATTCGACACTGTTTCTGACGTTATTCTTCTTAAAAACTTGGTGTAACCCTTTATGCATTAATTTCCCATTATATATAGAGTGGGAGAGTCCATTGAGGGTGACAGATAGACAGACTGGCCAGAAAAGCATACAGATAAAGGCAAATAATTCACTAGGGACAGCTCATCCCAATCCAACCGCAAAATTTCTGGCTTATTTTTTTATTTTCTTATCAAGTTATTATTATGGGCACCCCACAATTTTTCTACTTTGGAGAACAGAATTGATGGAAAGACAAAACTGCACTTGTTCATAGGCTTCTTGAAGCAATGTGTGAAATCTCTAAACTTTGCAAAATTTATGTGCAGTCCATTAAATGTTTCTTTTACTTTGAAAATGCCACCATTGCTTAATTTAATAGCATGTAAGGAATAACGTTTTCGTCGAACTTTTTGATTTTCAACGCAATCACTAAACACAAATAATAATCGTGAGACGTAGTTGTTTTTTAGAAAAATCCCTCTTAAAAACCCATTTCTTGATCAAGTATTCCTAGAGTTTACTGAATTTCCCCCATGTTTCATGCATAAAAGAATCCTCGTCTTTTATTTATTTTTTGATCCTTGTGTATAATGGTGCAAGAAGACGTTAAAATTACTTTGATGACGAATTCTCATATAGAAGTATTTCTTTCTTAATTAACAACCTCAACTTACCATGTAAGGAAATAGTTGACGGAGGACAAATCTGTCAATTCAGCCCCAAAAGTTTCCTAATCATAGCAGTCATCTTTACGTAACAATTTGTTATTTAAGATATTAACTTATTATTTGAGGTAATATAATTACAGAAAATTATTTTTTCAATTAATAAATTGTCACATAAAATTCCTACTACAATCGCCGACGACGAATAACAGTTTTCTAAATTTTGAGTATAAAATTCAAACCAAAAATGAATATTAATAATCAGGCAGGGCAGTTCCACATGGACCCACTTTCTTTCTTAGAATAATGCTAGTTGGTTGAAAAAGATAATCATCAGATGTAATAAAAATCAAATAAATCATACAAGCACAACACATATCCTCTTTTATAATCATCCAAACAATATTTTATTGAAAAAAATAAAAATAAAATTATTTTATTGAATTATTTATTATACATAAATAAAAGAGAATTCTTTTCTTCTCTTTCCCTCTGGCAATGATACACACACTGTTGATTTGGAGAATCCTCTTTAATTTTGAAATCATTTTTTCTTTCTTTTAAATAACCTTCTTTATTTTTTTAAAATTTTAAATTAAAACGACTTATTTCCATCTGTCTAATTATAATTCAATATAGTTACATCTCAATTTGATCTAAATACTTAAATTTGGTTAAAATCGATCATAAGATGATTAAATCGACTTTATATTTTTTCTCTATCTATCCCTTGTCAAATCAACTTTGGGCTATCGTGTTGCGATGCAACAGACAAGAGCTCGAATGGAGGGGAGGGACGTAAGTGAAAAAAACATAAGGTGGCATATGGGCTGAACTCGTTGAAGATAAAAAGTGAAAGAGGCGATATACAAGGATGACGAAGATGAAAAGATACAAGAATAGTACAAATAACTTTTACCTTTGTAATACTGGGACACCAATTTAAGACATTTTTTAAGTAAACCTGTCGTGTTCTTATTTTTTTAAACAATTTTGTGCCCAAAATGGAATTGGTCCACAGAATTTGGTCTTAAAAGCATATTAATTGACCGATGCATGCTTATTGTTTTTTCAATGAAAAACATAAAAATACTTACGAAGTAAATTCCTCGACATATAGTTAGTAGGTTTAAATATTGAAACTAACAGGACTTAATAGAATAAGTGCAAGCCCCAATTTAATACAAATTCTTTGAAACTCATTTATTTACTAACTCATTTTTAATCATACGTTCTCCTATTAAAATGAATTTCACTCATGCTAGATTTTCCCTCTCCCTTACACATTTCTTTACACTTTTATACCTGACAACATCTGCACTCTTAATTTTGAACGCATCTGTTACATCACCTCACAATTTTCCTCCACACTGAGGAAATGTCAACCAAAGTTGTCATGCAAGATGTTAGTATAACATTATTCAATAAATTTTGCACGTACACATATTCTTGAAAAATATTTTTCACAACACTTATTCCTCACAGATCTACATTAAACAGACTCTGATTATTTTAATATTCAATTAAGATCTTATTAAGTTTTGTGCATTAAGTTCTTGTTTGATGGTTAGTATAAAGAGAAATTGGAGGAAAATGATATTTTAAATTGTGATTTTTTGAAAATGTATTGTTAAGAAGTAGGAAAAATTTTGAATTTACGTATTAAATATATTATTGTGTGAATGTATGATTGAAAGTGAGAATAAGAAATAAAGAGTTCTAAAATAAAGATATTTAAATAAGGGCTAAGATGAAATCAATTATTTATCTTTAGACTAGTGTTGCACTAACCAATAAGGCTTTTAAAATAGTTTATAGGAATACTTCTTTTCTACATGCTTATCTTATAGGGTCCGTTTGATTATAATGATGGAATTTAGGAGGAAAGAAAATAAATTTTAAGGAATTAAATTACCTAGAGTACATTTTATTGAAAATTGTCAATTAATTATATTTTATTAATATAATTTTTCATCTAAAAAATATTGAAATTTTGAATTTAGGTATTAAATATATTATTGTGTGAATGTATGATTGAAAGTGAAAATAAGAAATAAAGAGTTCTAATATATAGATATTTAAATAAGGGCTAAGATGAAATCAATTGTTTATCTCTAGACTAGTGTTGCACTAACCAATAAGGCTTTTAAAATAGTTTATAGGAATACTTCTTTTCTACATGCTGCTCTTAGGGTCCGTTTGATTATAATGATGAAATTTTAAATGAAAGAAAATGAATTTTAAGGAATTAAATTATCTAGAATACATTTACTGAGAATTGTCAATTAATTGTATTTTATTGATATAATTTTTCACTTAAAAAATGTTGAAATTTTGGATCTTTTGGTGTTCCTTTAGCTTTGTTTTCTATGGAAATTGTCCATTGAAGGGAATTTATTTTTTTTACAATTGGTGATAGAATTTGTTTTCATTAAAAAAAAAAAATATATATATATATATATATATATGATTATATCTCCATATTATCGGGTCACGTCTCATCAACTATACATACATTGACTATCTTAATGAATCTTTACGGGTATTTGTAGAGGAAATAACAAGATAAAATGGAGAGCACGAGAATTTACTACTCTTACTACACCAGAGGAAACTAATTTTTTGTTCGTGCAATGGGAAAATGAATTCCACCAAAACCTTGAATTGGGCACGTGTGGGGCTTTGGGTGGAAAATTAATTGCCAAGAAATGAATTCCATCATTTGGGTGGTAATGAAATTTATTTTTCATTTTTTATGAAATTTTTGTTGAATCAAACAAGGCCTTAGATTCATTGACATTAATTATCGTCTCGTTCTCCTGTATGCATACCAATCATTTGACATAGCAGGCTCGTTAAATTTAAAAATGAGAGGAAATTATGCCACCTACCTATTTTTTTAAATAAATATTTAGATTATACTTTTTAACCTTTTTACTATAAATACCCTTTTTTAAAAGTAAAATAGAAATGTTAAAAGTTAGCCAAATAATACAGCTATCATTTACGATGCTAAATTTAATTCAACAAACATGCCCTTAATTTATGACCCAACAAACACGCCTTTAATTTATGACCGAACAAACACACCATTAACTAGACAAATTTAGCACCAAATCCCTAAAATTGTGTCTCTTCATATTCATTCCTAATCTTCTCCACATAGAATCCTATCAAGAAATCCAAAATATCGTCATACGCCAATTCTTTTACAAGTGATTTCTATTCATAATGTTTTGATTTTTTTGATTCATACTTCCTGTGTTATTTCTATTCATAATTCTTGACTTTGTAAAGTTCTACGGGGAGTGTATATGATTGTATTATATGTAACCGTTGAATTCATTTTGAATCTAAGAACATATTCCAAATTGCAATCCATGTAATATATTGTTACATTGTAAAATCAAAGATTTCAAAATAATATAGGTCTATTGAGCTCCTAGTTTTATTTTATATCTCTGGATAAAGCAAAATTATTAGAAATTTTAAATCTACACTTGTTCTTGGACAATATTGAATTCTGATACTTGATTCTCATATAGTTTTGATTTTGGATAGACTGGGTAATATATATTTAATTGTACAAAATTATTCTTATTCTACACATTACCAGATTCATGCTTTTATATAGAACCTTATATGAAATATAAAATTCACGAAACGTATATCACTGACACAGATACATCACATGATCAATAATTTTGAAGTTGAATAACAAAAATCAAACCCAAACTTAGAAATTGGAAGGATGCAAGTCCTGATCTTTTCTACAGATGAGGTTACATTACACGGTTAAACAGAAAAAATACGAATTATACTTTATCCGAATAGCAAATATCCATATGCTAACGTGAACTGCAATCAAGTCAACGCAAAATGAGACTAGAGATTCTGTATTGTGAAATCATATTACTCAAAAAAAAAAAAAACAAAACAAAACAAAACAAAAAAAAAAAAAAAAAACAAAAAAAAAAAAAAAAAAAAAAAACAATAGAAAAAAAAAAAAAGAAAAAAAAAAAAAAAAAAAACAAAACAAAAAATCAAATATCCATATAAACTTGTTCTCATTTGTGAGCCATTGATCATGACAGTAAGATCCATAAACTTATTCTAGAAAGATTTTTGTGCAAAAATGTGAGCATTTCATCTTCTTTGGTTGTACTAGTGTAATGGGTACGTTGAATAGGCCCACAAGGTGTTTGATCAAATGCCTAAGAGAAATGAAGTGACTTGCAAACTGGAGGTCAATCACACATTATACGTTTATGCAACAGAGCATTCTTCTTGATTGATAGATACATAAGAAAACAAAGAGAGGATGATTATCTCCACAGACCAGCCAGGGATATGATTTGCCCATTCTGCTTTTTTGAATTCTGTATTAATTTTGAAGAGACATTAAATGATAAGATTAATCTTAGGGTAATTTAAAGGGAAAAATTCACAACTAAGGGATTAACTATGCACAATTCAAAATTTGAGTTTTAAGTTTAATTAATGCAAAAATCAGGTATTTATTTATTCATTAAATATATTTTATTAATTA
>CAIGRN010034823.1:0-11395 GCA_903798345.1 Fraxinus anomala
TCATTTTTCTACTCATTTTCAACCACACATTCTTCAAGAAAATAATATTTTCCATCACATCAATAACTTTTCCTTCTTTTTCAACCACACATTCTCCATCAATTTACTATTCCAAAATACATTCTTTCCCCAATAATCCCCATCAAACACACCCTAAAATTATACAATTGTTCCGCAAAAGATGATGTCAAACAACCACTGATGCTGAAACAGAAATAACTTCCACTAACTAGCTAATCGCTAACAAGACACAACAAAATCAAAGATTAACATGCCAATCCACGGCAAATAGAAAGGAAAAAATAACACAAGATAAATAAAAAAAATTGGAAAAGGAGGTCCCCATATGTTGGGGTCTTTTGATATCATTTCTCATTCTTTGAACTTCAATTCAACTGTGCTCATATCACAAGAAGAAAGAAATTGGCAAAATCTCCCAAAAACACACCTAATTCCTTGAACTTCACCAAGTATTTGAATGATTGACCGTGGAAAACCATAAAGTTTTGAAAAGACAGTGTTCTAATTATACAAGTACACTCCTTAAACTTCTTGTTCGTTTCGCATGATGATACAAGTATTCTGATGAATTTCAACAAGGAAACTCCTTATTTTTATAATATATTGCTTCTCAATCACTTAAGAATTATAAAATAGCTTGCAATTTGCAACAAACAAGAATGTAGGAGCTTAATTTAATCCGAGAAATCTCCACAGTCAAAAACCAGATATCCCTTTATTTTCAGGAGAAAACAGAATGTGATAACCATCCAGCTTAACTTAAACTTTGCATTTGGTCTAAGATTGGAAAACTAACTGCAATGAAGATACAACAAATTCATTCTCTAGCTTCTTGCCTTCCATCCAAAGGATAAGGTGACTCACTTTTGTACATACAAATGGCTGTGCCCCTTATATATATATATATATACACCAAGTGAGCAAAACGAAGAAACCAGTTTTGGTGAATTACAGGTGATAAGTATTTAAAGCCTACAACCAAACACCATAGGCCAAAAAGAAAGAAGCAAACAGAAAAACATATTCTGCTATTCAGCAATTATAAGATTTGCATGCATATTCATATAAAGATGCAGAAAAAAATATTCAGCAATTATAAAATACAATCATCATATGACCATTACAAGAAAATTGAACCTAACTATGACAAAAATCAAAGCGAACCAATTCATTTAATAGAGAAACCCAATTAGCTATAATCAAGTACAAATCATTAATTGCCTAGCTATGAATGACTTTCTAACAAAATGCTGTATATAAAAAACCTGCAAAATTCAGGAATATCCCCATTAATGCAATCTTCAAATACCAACTTTCAAAAATAATATAACCTAGATAACAAGAAACAAAACTTACATGTTCTTTTAAGGAATGAGATTGTGAGAATCTCCCAATAACACAACCATACATAAATTGATGCTTCTGGTAAAAATATATCATGACATTTATTGTAAATTTGAAAAATGTCAAAAAAAAAAAAATAATAATAATTAAAATAATAATAATAATAAGGATCTTCTAAACTGATATAACTGGTTTAATCTCAAGTATGATGAAAATTTAATTAGACAGCTAGCATGCCAGCACCTTACAAAGGTGATGTGAATTAACATGTAAAGAGAGAAAAATTTCCCAAAAGCCTAAAACACGATTCCTCAAATCCGAGGCCTTCAGTGCATAAGACTCATTTATTCGGACACAATCTAGTTAGCAAAATTGCTCCATGCTTCAAATAAGATAAAAGGATACTAATATTAAATTATATATTTTGCGGTCCTTCTTGTCTAGATCTGGGGTTTTAGACAGAAAAGCTAAGAAGGTTTTTTATTGGGTTTTACATCTATAAAATCAGATTTTTAGTAGATTTTGATCAAAGTTGATAAAATATATTATTGAAAATTTGATAAAAGTTGTGGATCCCATGACATGTGTGGTTGAAATTGAGTTTGCGAAATTATGAGTTTAAGAAAAAGAACAAATTGGGGCATGTATAAGATTTAGTCCCTATTTCTTGCAGATAAAAATCAGATTTTTAGTAGATTTTGATCAAAGTTGATGAACTATGTGATTAAAAAGTTGTGAATCTCATATATTGTGTTCTTAGAAAAGTTGTGGATCCCATGACATGTGTGGTTGAAAGTGAGTTTGCGGAATTATGAGTTTAAGAAAAAGAACAAATTGGGGCATGTATAAGATTTAGTCCCTATTTCTTGCAGATAAAAATCAGATTTTTAGTAGATTTTGATCAAAGTTGATGAAATATATGATTGAAAATTTGATAAAAGTTGTGGGTCCTATGACATGCGTGGTTGAAAATGAGTTTGAGAAATTATGAGTTTAAGAAAAACAGGGGGCCAAACACGGGCTTAAAAAGCCACCACGAAGACATTAAAATGGCATGTTGTAGTTGCAATGGATCCTTAGTTGACGGCAGAAAGTATCTTGTATTGGATACCAAATTTGTTGGATACAAGGGCATAATAAATACCACCAAAAGCCCAAGAATAAGGCTGAGTTTGTTATTTGAAGTTGTTGCAGAAATGTTATTACTGCAATATACAAACAGCCAACTAATCCCAACACGTGGAAAAGGGCAGACCCATTATATTGTGTATTAAACAATCCGTTTAAAATTTCATAAACAATTCCATGAATATTCGCACTCTTTACTTTTGAAAAGCATCACCAAGATTCTCTTGAAACCTGTGTTTATTTGTCAAATCTTGAAATAAAATTGGAAAAGCCAGGAGCCAGCCTGCAGGAACCTTTGGGAAATTGAGGACAGAGGTGGTAGAACCTTTGGCATCTAAAATCTAATAAAACGAGCATTTCTTAATATGCACAAAGCTAATTATTAAACAATAAAAGTCAGCATGAATTGCAGGAAAAATCAGTAGTAAAATTATAAACACCAACTACTATTGGCTTTTACAGAAGTCTAATTAATCTTCATTAATCTGCGCTTAGCTCATTAGTAAGGCGGGTAAGCATAATTTATTTTAGGAAATCAAAAGAACGAGGGCCGAAGAAACAGGGAAAAACCGACAGAATAAACAGCAATTTTATCAATTTGTATCTTCTTATGATGTCCAACTTTACAAAATGGTTTTACAAATAGTAAGCCAGATTTTTCCAAAATATGAAATTCACTGATGATCTAATTGTGTAAAACACAGGATAAGGAGGTCATACACAGCACCTATGCAGTACATTTCAAAATATATCAAATAACCATAGATTCTAATTATCGCAACATTCCTCTGCCCTGTCATCCAACAAAGAAATGTAGTGTGTGGTTACATAAGAAAAGCAGCAAGACATACCATTACTGCATCGAACACAGGCACCACACTTATCCTTGCACAAATAACAAATTAACTTCCTTCGAGTGTCCTTCAATTCACCAAGATTCATTATTGGCTCCATTGTCCTAGTGTTCTCCAAATATAAGTCAGGTATCCACTGGCAACAAAACAAGTGAGCAAACTGAAACTTAGACCCCTCGTTCTCAATAGAGAAGCCCCTTTTCTGCACAGGCTTCAAAGCACCACCTGGCTTTGGACAAAGCAAACACTGCCTCTCACTATTGAACCCAACATCATTCTTTCGCTTACACCATGCACACAACCAAGAACTATCAACGTCTTCCTGAACTCCATAACACCTCTGATGGACCACCATGGCACAAGAACTGCACTTAATCAAGCAATTCAACTGGTTGCCTGTGTCACCAAAGCTACAGTAATGACATAACGAATCAGACCCTTCAACCGGATGAGCCACGAGAAGCTTCTCCAACCCTGCATCTCTACCTAAAAGCTTCCGTTTCTTAGAGGGAAACTCCGAAGCCAAATAAACCTTACTCCTACATCCTAAAAGCCATTCTATTCCACTAAAAGATGAGAAATCCTTTTCACCATTGTCTAACTTCCCTACATATTTTTCTTCTTTAGTAGCCGACTCTGTATTTTCTCCACCCAAACCATCCGCATCCATAATATTCGAATCATTCTCTGCTTTCACTATTCCATCAACCTCATCCTTACCATCACGATCCATTTCAAATCCATTTGTTGAATTAGAACTATCGTTTTGACAAGCACTTGCAAGCATGCTGTTGTAAACTTCATATCGAGTGAGCAATTTTTCCCTATTATACAAAGAAGGGACAAAGAAGAACTTCTCGTCACCAGAGAACCTGACATTTGAGACCTTGTGGAGCCTCTCAACGTCCTCCACATTCAGTTCACGAAAATACTCCTCGGTCTCAACCCAAATGTTACCTCCACGAGGCCGCCCCGAGACCGACGACTTCTTCTCTGAACCCAAATGCGACTTCTTTTGCCTTTTCCGACTATCCGAGTGTCTGTTTAAGAAATGAGACACCCCACTGGGAAGATTATAAGCACCCGATATAGAAGCTGAAGGAGCCTGAGAGTCTTCAGAATCAAAGGGAGAGCGGAAGGAGAGAGCTTTAAGAGCTTGAGTGTAGAAATCTGACTCAATTATGGGAGACGGGGGTAGTTTCCTAATTTTCTTGGAACTCGAGGGCTTTTCGGTAAATTCAGGTATCAAATTAGGGCAATTATTACTGCCTTGTTTTTTCGATTCGGTGGTAGCTTGGGCACCCCTACCACCAGCCATGGTTTTCCTTCTCCTCTGACATCTGCCGCCACCGCCGGTCATCGTCTTCACCACACACTTCCATCACCACCAACCCCGCAGCATTCCATTCCCTTGAAACCCTAACCTAATCCTAATCAAATCAAATAAAATTAAACCCACAGATTCAATTCCTCCTCTCCAGATACCCAAATATTCATCAAGAAACAAGATAAATACACAAAGATTATACAAATTCCTAATTTTATATGTTCTGGTGCATGTGCGGCTAGGGTTAGGTTTTTTTTTTGGTTTAGGGGTAAAATTGTGAGTTTTTCAAATTTTGAGGGTCAGTTTTGTTTCGAATCCGTTTTTTGGATTTTCGAAATCTAGAGAGAGAAAGAGAGTCGCGTTTGTTGGAGGCAGACAAGGGCGGTTCGTTTTTAGAGAGAGATTGTGTGTGTGACGTCATACACCTCATCCTGGACGCGACTTCTTGACCGGGCCCAAATAAGTGTGTCACGCTCCAAGTGAGCAATTGTATTACACGAGTTGTATATTTGTCATGTACGACGTTATTGGTCGCATTTATGATTACAAGTGTCGAATGTGTGAAAAAAATTATCCAAAATTTAAATTGTTCAATGTGCATTGTTACATGATAAACTATAAAAAAATAATGTAAAGGTCATACAACATGTACATCATTATTTATATCATTTTTTCATTGAGTGAAAAAAGTGTCCAAAATTTAAGGGAAAATTGCATATAGGGTTCAAACTTTACAAATTAAGGTACTTTTGTCAAGATTCAAACTTTACATCATATTAAGGGAAAATTGCATAGGGAAAATTAATATCAATCCATTTCGACGCCCATAAATGGAATCTAGATTGTTCTGTTGTCAAAACGTGACGTTTCTTGCATGTAGTTTGAGTTATAGCTAATTTTCCACGCGTGGCCTCCACAAACATAGGGTTTCGCGTAAGACGTATATGATACGTCTCGGTGAGAGTTCCGAACGAATCGTGTTAAATTTGCAACATGAAATGATTTGATTGGTTTTGTTTTGCTACATGAGATGCTAGAGTGTACAAGTTGTTTATTACGCTTTTAAGGGGAAATTGCATTTGGATTTTCGAACTTTGTAAATTACGTTACTTTTTTTCGATCCTAATTTTTTTGATTATTTATCACTGAACAAAAAAAAAATCTATTTGAGTTCTCAATTAACAAAATTCATTGAGGTGCATAAAAACGAAATTAATTCATCATTTGTAATGGAGTCTTGAACGTGGTTCGTAGTTATAAAGGTATTTTTGAAAACTCATGCAGTGACGAGCTAATTTATGCAATAAATGTGTCATGAATGTATGTAAAAAAATATCGACGATTTTAGAAGAAAAAAAATGAGTACGAATAGTTATATAAAGTAAGCATCATGGTATGTGGATTGCCAACCGTTAACCACGTGCTAATCACATGATATTTTGACGGTAATGTAAACCGAGAATGAAAGTTTGAGCATGTATATATTAAAAGTAGAGAGGGGACTTAATTTATGTGTTTAGCGTAGTTTGAGGACTCATTTGAAATACCGGGGGGTTGTCCCCCGGTACAAGGGGGGTTGTCTGACAACCCCCGGTACAAATAGTATTTTTCTAATTTTATTATAATTGTACATTGTACCCGTCAAATTTTTGAAACCCCAAATATTGCCATGAAAATCTGTAAATAGAAGCAAAGCCACTGGTTTTTACTTTAAAATTAGGTATGCAATAATGGAGCCTTCCTTCGAGCTTCAACGAACCGAATTTGATATTGTTGACATTCCAACTCCAACCTCATCTAAATAATTATTTTTTAGATCACTTCTCGCTCTATAGACATTAAGGTTGGTTATACCACCCCTTCGAGATCAGCTTGGATTCCAGACCATCGTAATTTATGAGAATTGATGATGGGAAAGACCCTACCACCCTAACAAACCCCTCCACCCACCAATCCAAAAATAAACGTCTGGCTACTCTAATGTTAGTGCCTTCTTTTTAACCAATCCGCAATAAATAATAATTACATGATGTCAGCCCATCATTGCCAAATAATTTAGCAGAGCGGACATAATGATGACCTGATCGGACCGACCTCTGCAACCAATCAAAACTTGAACAGATAGCACTCATTTCTAGGGAAGCACTGTAGTTGACAAGACCGGGGTCAACCTATGATGTGATCGTTCATCCTATAAATGGGTAGAAATAGTCCACTACAAGGGGGGAAGGAATGTACTCTCGATGCACTTCCAAATTACTTGAATTAATACGAAAATTCCTTTCATTTATTCTTTTAGCAATTTACCTCTTACCACTTACCAATTTAGTTGACAAAAATCGAGCTCGTCATTTTTTTACATCAGCAAATATGAATGAAATCTTGTATGAATTAGATGTGTTGAATGACTCGAATGAGTGTATAATTATTTGTTTCAAACTTTAAAATATAACCGACATCTGTAATGAAATTGTTGAAAATTATTTAACATGTATATTGTTATAATTTGAGTTAGTTAAATTATTTATTGTAACTTCCAGGCTTCACAATCAACTCGAATTTGTAATACAAATATAGACACGATAATTAAAAAAAATGGAATATTACATACGGGTCCTCAAACTTTGCAAAACCTGGCACTTAAGTTCCCATTCTAATCTCTTAAACATATGCATTCTAAGACTTCAATTGGACGCATATCTGGTTACGTTGGTGGCTCATGTGTGACTATTTATTGATTGATATGTAAGGCACTTTTAGTTGGTGGCGAGGGATAACGGTCAAAGATAAGTCTTAGAAGTACTTTATTTTACATTATTTCATTTGGTCGCATTGATTTATCACTCGACGAGTTAATTTATCTATAATCGAGATTACTCTCTAAAAATAATAATTTAAGGAAAAATATTAAGCAATCAACTTTGTAACTCTTCTCTTTTAACTATTCCGACACGAGTTTCTTGATCATTCGTTATCCCTCATCGATCACCCCCCTTTTGTTGCTATAAGAGAGTTATTTATTTAACAAATGTGAGTAATCCATGTTTATAAATAACAATCCTTTTCGAAAAAAATCCATTTCAAATTCTGCGCTATTTAGTTCGATTTCTCTTGATGTAATGTTGTGAGTTGTCACGAGATATTTTAGGTTTATTTTTAGTACTATTTTTCTTCTGCATGACAATTACTGAACAACTCACAAATAGTTTCCAATTTCAATAAATTGAGCCATGATCAAAGAAATTCATCTAAATTGGTAGATATCTCATCTAAAATCTCAACCACCTATTTAAGGATTCACATAAATGAAGTTATTTTATTTTTAGCGGTGGCTACAAGAATACTTTTAGAATCTTTTTGGAAGTGATACAAAAATATCAAACAAATAATTTCATTCGTACGACTTTAGTGGATTCAATAAAGCGTGACAATGGACAACGGCCCCATTTATTGATTGATATGTAAACGAGGATTACATGTATTGGGCAGTTGGTTAGGGGTTCAATGGTAGATTATTATTATTATTATTATTATTATTATTATTATTATTATTATGAGATTGGGGTTTTGGGTGTGAGATAATGGGAAGTTGTCTTCGATTTGTAACTTTTTCGAACCAACAATCATTGATTAGTTGACGAAGATCAATGCAAAAAGAGCATATAGGGTGGAGATCCGATGAGAATGTAAGTAATTTTTTTACCATACTTGAGCGAAACAAATTGGCGTTGTTATTTTTGCTTCATTCCATCTGATTTTGTTTAGTGTTGAAGCCAAAGAGAGTTTCACCCAAAAAAAACACAATTTCTATACCGTTTTAAACATTAAACTGAATTAATGACATTTAGTTTGTCGAATTTCTTCATCCGCGCATCAATATTTATGCAACTTAAAAAGATTTAAATTATTCTGTCATAAAATATAATAGTCGTATGAAAATGCAGCTTATAATTAACTTAATTTGATTAAGCTGAATACACGCCCATGCACTACTTAAGTGCTAAGCACATTTCTTAACACCATCATCAGTTAAATTATTCTTAATACATTTTTAATAAGATATATCCATTTTGGACAATGCAATTAATGGTGTTGACATTGTAGTTTGTATTCAAGGGGCGTAGCCACCGTGGCCGCCGCCTTCACCACCGCCTGCACCTCCTCCGTATCCACCGGCATGTTCACCTCCAGCAGAAGCGCTTCCGCCTCCAGCACCACCACCTTCACCTCCCCCATAACCTCCACCATGAGCTCCTCCTCCTGCTCCGCCGCCAGCACCTCCTCCACTACCATATCCACCGGCTGTTGCTCCTCCAGCAGAACCACCTCCACCACCACCTCCATGTCCTCCTCCTCCGCCAGCGCCCCCACCGTGCTCTCCGCCAGCACCATAGCCACCTCCACTGCCCGCTCCTTCACCTCCACCATACCCACCACCATGTGCCCCACCTGCACCAGCAGCACCACCACCTCCACCTCCTCCTCCTCCTCCTCCACCTCCACCTCCACCACCACCACCTGCTCCATGTTCACCTCCTGCACCATACCCAGAACCGCCCCCTTCACCACCTCCCGCACCATAACCTGCCCCATGATCTCCTCCTGCAGCAGCAGACCCTCCTCCGCCACCAGTTCCACCTCCACCGCCTCCGCCTCCGGCACCATGTTCTCCACTACCACCATATCCAGCACCATTACCGCCACCGCTTCCAGCACCACTTGCATAACCATGTTCACCTACTGCTGCAGAGGCGGATCCTCCACCAGAACCTCCGCCACCTCCACCGCCGCCAACACCAATGCCGGCATAACTATCGACTCCGAGGGAGACTCGAGCCTCCGAATATATAACTCCGATCAATAAAACAAAGAAGACCACACTTATAACACTTCTGTGAGTGGCCATTGGAATTATATTTGAATTGAAAAATTGTTGGCTATTTATAAGGGTACAAAAGCGCGTCCATGCAATTTGAAGATTGAAATACAAGCAAAGTGCATTCTTTCTGTCCCACGAAGTGGTCCAATATACAAATACACCACAAAATTGCTATTGATAGTGTGTTAGTGCTGTCTCCCACATCGAATTTTTATTTCGAACCAATATTTGGACGAGCATTGGTGAATCACATGTTTGGTTAGATCGACTATATTAATTTAAAAGGAAAAAGAATATAAAATTTAATTCGCGACAGTTTTAATCGTGTCCAACAGTGCGTGCTAATTTTTAAATAATGTTAAGAGGGTTCAAGAGCATAAACTTCGTGCTTGCTCAACTACAATTTTAATTCCTTATAAGCACGTCGATCTCTACTAATTTGTAGTTAATAAGGAATATTGGTTAAAAATGATATTCGACCAACTTAGAAGCTTGAAAATCTTTGCCAAACATGCTCTTCAATTGTTAGTTAATATTACAATTGAATAGTACTCACTAGAAAATTGGTTAATTGTTCAACTTTTGACATTATTGAGAAATTGGAAAAAAATAAATAAATAAGAATCTTGTTTTGTCTATCGTGTTCTTTTGACCTTGCATGCTAAATAACTAAAAAGACTCCGAGAGAAACTTCATGTGTGCCTTAATATTACAAAATGCGAGTATCGCTTGCAAGCGAATTAGTAAATGGCATGTTTGATAAAAATCTGATCAATTATATTGTTGAGTCTTGTCGAGCACTTCATATTGAATAATGTTGAGAAAGGATACGATAGTGTAATCTGCCACCCTTTAATATTGTATACGAGTACTATGTAGTGTGTACTATTGACATGATCATCTCACAGACTCACAGTAGTATCCCTCAGTTGGATGCACCTAATTTTCTTATCCTTAAGACATTCTAATTGGAATCCAACTCATTTTAGCTTTTCCCACCTAGCTACAATGCTATATATTAAAGAAACGGATCGAGATGACATTATATTTCATCACCTCATATCTTTTGTAGTATTGATAATTTTATGATAATTTGACTGTAGGAGAAACAGAAAATATGATAGGGTTTTCGAAGAGCTTAAACACAATTATATCGGGCCAATCAAGAAAAAAAAGTTCTATAGGGAATCTTTGTCAAAGGGATTAGGAGAAGAACAATATTGTGGGTATAGGAAATAACCCACATAAACCGGACATAATACACACAAAAGGTGGCCCCTCATGTTTTGGCAATATTTAATTCAAGTGGGGCTCGCCTCCTATATGAGTGGAATTCAAATTTCTGTACAAAATTTGATTTTTTTTCTTGTACTTGCAGCATTTTTCTTTGGGGAACGGGTTTAACTTGCTCCCCTCGTGGTCAATCTTTCAAAGGGAACAACGTCCAGCTCGAGACAAAGGAAAAGAGAGATCAGTTCCAGGTAGTTCCTCCTCGTCTCTGTGGCTCGGGTTAAGGAATAGTGCATGGGGGAGGATACTACTGCTATATACAAACTAGGGAGCGGGAAAGAAAAGAAAGGCTCAGTGTGTCATCATCTTTAGATTNAACAACGTCCAGCTCGAGACAAAGGAAAAGAGAGATCAGTTCCAGGTAGTTCCTCCTCGTCTCTGTGGCTCGGGTTAAGGAATAGTGCATGGGGGAGGATACTACTGCTATATACAAACTAGGGAGCGGGAAAGAAAAGAAAGGCTCAGTGTGTCATCATCTTTAGATTGAAGAGTTCAGTGAGTCCATATTACAATATTCGCACCTACAACCCTACTTTCACCTTTTGGCATGGG
>CAIGRN010034827.1:0-16770 GCA_903798345.1 Fraxinus anomala
ATTGCATTGAATTATTACCAAAACAAAAATAAGAAAAATCGGATTTTTTCCATTTTTTCCTTGAGGGGCGTGCCTAGTGCAACCTAGGGCGTGCGCCTTGGGTTTTGGGCATCCTCAGATGAGGCAATTTTGGCCTAGGCACGCACCTCTTCTGCAAGCGAGGGCACGCGCCTAGCCTAATTTTTCGACAGATGAACAGCTCTCAGTATTTATGTCATAACTTTCGCTCCCGATATATGATTGAGGTGATTCAAAGTGCATTAGAAAGCTAACTCGAAGGGCTATAATTCTTGTAGAAATATAATTTTTCCAATTCAAAAGTTTTTATGCCAAAATTAGGTCTCAATGTGAGCGTAAAAATCTGAAGCATAACTTTTTCGACTGAAAGTTGATCTATGTGTAACTTCAAAATCACAATACATAAATTACAATCTACTTCTTCAATGTAAAATCGATGTGTGTGTGTGTGTGTAAAGAATTAAACATATCATTATAAATTCATGAGTTATTTCAATTCTCGACCCTCAATGATCAAATATATTCTTTCATCACTCGTAAGATTCACACAAATCCAAACTTATTATTTTCGTTGTTTTCAAGTGTGTGAACTAAGATTGAATTTTATACTATCCTTACCTCTCTAGTTTAACTAAATTTCATTAATTGCAAGTCAGTATGTCAATAAATAAAGATTTTCCATTAAATTTGATTGCTTCAATCTCTAGGAATTAATTAGGCTAACAATTTCTTATCAAAAGTCAAATTTTCTTAAATAAGTGTTTGAGACATAACCAAGATATTTGGTGCGTCTTTTGTTTTATGCACTTTTTTTCTTTATTTGCAACATTCTCTCCCTTAATCTTTCTAAATGATCAATGTAATAAGTTTTAGGTCGATGACTCCCAAGTTAGTTGACTTTAGGGTAATAAATTTTTAACACCCCTACATGCTTGATAACTCGAATCATAAAGGTCACGAAGAGAAATTTTCAAATAAAATATTTTTTTTATGCCTTGATTAGTGTAATTTCCCTTATTAAATACCTATCTAAGTAAAACGACTCATAAATTGAGATTCTCACCCAATTACATCCTATTAACTTTAGGCAATTCACACAAAATTTTTAATTTCACATATGGAATCCCTATTTATCTCAACATCTTCCTATAATAGTGAAATCTCTTCAAATTATTCTAAATTTGGTCTAAAAATATAAAATTTAGCGGTTTTGAATTTAACATCTATGGTCCACTATTTCAACATATCCAATTATGAAATCAACACATTCTTATATAACACTTCACTTAATTTATGTGCTCAAGATATATCAAATTTCACATGAAAAAATAAAAATTAATCTAAGTAAGCAATTTATTTAACATTCATATATCAATTAACGCTTCAATATATTTTTCATTGCTAGCCAGGTCAACTAACTCACATAAGCACAAAAAAAGAAAATATTTTTAAAATTTTTAAAATTAAATATTTTTTTTTTATATTTAAACCAATGTAATAAAAGCAGACAAAAATACATAAACATAAGAATGACAAACACACAAAAAATAAAAATAAAAATGAAAACTTATGTTTTCCACTCCCAAATTTAAACTAGACATTGCTCTCAATGTCTTAAATTTTAAATCCGCATATAAAGGGGTGTGGAAGAAAATGTAGAAAAAAACTTCCCTGGTATGGATTGTAATCCAATGGCTAGCTTCTTATTGCTCTCGTTAGCTCCTTAGTCTTAGTTGGTTTAAGTGTTGCGCGACATCATATTCCTGAGCAATACAATCAAATAAAGTATTAGAATCAAATAACTTGAACAAGTATTACTTAACTCCAACATCTAATAAACTACTAACATATCGAAAATGTAAGGAGAAACGTGGTATGTATGATGAGTCTCTAAAATTGAATTAAAAAAAAATTAATCTAAATTATCCTATTACTAGAAAGCATAATAAATAAAAGGGAAGAAAAATTGGGTTGCCTCCTAATAAGCGCTTTGTTTAAAGTCCTTAGCTTGACTTTGTTGTTTCGACATCATAGAATTTTGAAGAACGCTTTTGATGCCTTACTCAGTTTGCCTCTTTTGACTTTGCTCTACTCTTCATTGTTTCTACAAATTTTAACAACACCCTCTCCAATGTGATATGATAAGCCTATCTCCTCTTATTTGAATTCAACTATGTAGACTTCTTCCTTCTATTCGGGCTTAATTAAGAATTCAATGATAGGGCAATCAATGAAGTCGACAGAATGTGGGTTAACATCTTCTTCATTAATTGTCTCCTCTTCGTTTTGTTCCTTTGTAATTGATCTTTCGTTGTCTTTGTTCTCCTCTTCCATAAATGATATCTCATCGGGTTGAATGACCGATTCACAATTTAAATTCACGGGCAATGTAGACTCTTTTCTTTCAAACTTTTCGAGTGGATTGTATCTCCACATTTTAAATTATACTAGAATACACCATCTCCCACACATCGTTTGTTTTTATCTAACTTGGCAAGATCAGTGTAGTATTTTGCAATTGTCTCCTCGTTCAACATGGAAGGACCAAATTCGACAAATGTGTCGGAATGGATACACTCGCCCACAGGCATGTAGGCTTCAAAAGATGTGTCAATTGCCAGTCTTCGACATCTTAAATATTGTTTAAACCGCAGTAGCTTGAACTGATAGGGTTCAGTGCATGTATTCACGCAGTAGCCAGTATAATGCACTATATAGCATAATTTACAATATATATTTTCTTCCACATAGTCCATGTAGGGATTATTTATTGCAAAATTCTTTCTACCATGCCAGCGTCGGAATCTTAGATGCACTGCGGCATGACACCTGGATAGAATATCAAATAAAATAGATCAGTGTGGGTAATCAAAATCAATAATAAATAAATAAAATAAAATTTGAATTTAATATAAACTAATAAACTAAAATTAAATCCGTTATTCCCCGGCAACGTCGCTAAAAAATTGTTCGCGTGAAACCCACAAGCGTACATGATCGTTGTACAAGTAATAAAATTTGTGAGTTAAGAGTATCGTTTCCACGAGAAATAAAGTCTAATTTATAGTTCAATAGCTACTATTGAATTCGAAGTGTGTTAATATCAAAAAAGATGGTTTATGTGTTTCCTATACTAATCCTAAACTAACAAAACAAATAAAGTATTTATCTAATATATAAATGTTTGTATTGAAATTGTGAATCCCAATACAATTCTTAATTCGTAATCTAGTAAATTCATGCATTCAAAACAATCGATAATCCACTATTATTCAATATTTTTTTTCAAGATATATTAAACATATATTTAACATGACTCGATCATATTCTTAGTCCGAATTCATATGAAAAAGATGCATTGATTCACATGATTTATCACACATGATTGTACATGCCATAGATATTATTCCTAATACCTATTGTCCATGTGTTGATTTTGCCGCGTTCCAAATTTATTGTGAGTATTCCTATAATACAACAAGAAACTTACTATCTAATTGGTGATCTAACAATCAAGTAGTTTAGTGGGAATGCAAAAAGGAATCAAGAAAAATCAAGAAATACTAAACTAATTGTTTTGAATTAAAATAAATAAATAATATGGTTCATCATTCATCTAATACAATGAAAAACTTAGCCTAACATTCTTATAATTAAATTACACAATAATAATTGAAAAAAATTACCTGGAAATAAGAAAGATGGAAGAAGTAGGAAAAATTCACGTTCTTGACTCAAATCTTCAAACCGGTCACGTTCTTGACTCAAATCTTCAAACTGGCTATGAATCTTCAAAATTTTTGTATGATTCACCTTGAATTGATGTATAGACTTGTTCTTCACCTCCAAAAATATGTAGAATATGATGAAATTTAGATTCAATAGGAGGTCTCCTTCACATTTTGGTCGAGTTTGGTATTTAAAGGATACCAAAAAGATTATATTGAATTATTACCAAAACAAAAATAAGGAAAATCAGATTTTTCCCTTTTTGCCTTGAGGAGCGCGCCTAGTGTAACCTAGGGCGTGGGCCTTGGGGGTTTGGGCAGCCTTAGACGAGGCAATTTTGGTCTGGGGC
The DNA here is from genome assembly GCA_903798345.1 of Fraxinus anomala. Taxonomy (NCBI): domain Eukaryota; kingdom Viridiplantae; phylum Streptophyta; class Magnoliopsida; order Lamiales; family Oleaceae; genus Fraxinus; species Fraxinus anomala. Next base: position 4,097 of record CAIGRN010034827.1, read on the forward strand.
GCGAGCCTCTCCTGCAGGCAAGGGCGCGTGCCTCGCCTAATTTCCGGCAGCTGAGCAACTTTCAATATTTTTATCATACATTTCGCTCTCAATATCCGATTAAGGTGATTTAAAGTGCATTAGAAAGCTAACTCGAAGGGCTATAATTATTGTAGAAAAATAATGTTTCTAATTCAAAATTTTGCTATGCAAAATTGAGTCTGAATGTGAATCTAAAAATTCGAACCATAACCTTTTCGACTGGAAGTTGATATGTGATAATACTTGAACTATATTTCATCCATTTAGCTTCTTTTCTCATCCAATTGATATCTAACACTCTCAAATTTTCATCACGAGTTTCCACGTAACTTTTGAGTATTTGCAATTCAATTCCCAAACTTTGTATTCGATACAATTGAGTCATCATTCTTGATATCAACTTGAAGTGGTATTTTACCTTTTCCCTTTTGATTAGCTTGAGCCTTCCCTTCCCAAGGGTTGTAATCAACATTACACTTTCACATTATTCCTTTATTAGCCTCCCTTCTTCTTGAACATACACAGTCATTAATTCATTTACTGACCATTTATCCTTATGTGTGTTGTACAAGATTTCGAAAGGTTCATATTGTTGTGAGAGAGTATTCAAGATGTAGTGCACAATGAAGGATCCAGACATCTCAACTTCTAGTTTCTTAAGCTGAGTTGTAATGTCTCTCATGTGCCTGATCTGTTCGACCACACCTTTCCCACGGTGAGTTTTAAGGATGAAAACTTCATTATAAGGGTGTTTGCTAATGCCTAATCTGAAGTGACGAATTGATCATTAATGGCCTTTATCAAGTCCTAGACATTGTCACGCTGATTGACGGAACCACGTATACCAACAAAAATTTTAGTCTTTATGAACATCATGTTGAGGCAATTCAATTGCTCCCATTTTTCATAAAGCGCAATGTCTATTGGGTATCGATAATTTCAGGTGATTCGTCTTTTCTAATAGCATAATCAATATTCATCTACCCTAAATGAAAAAGAATTTTCTCTTTCCATACTTTGTAGTTATTACCTCTTAATTTTGTGAATATCGTAACGAATATCATAAAAATTAGCAGGTTGTCGAGCTACATATATTAAAAATGGCTTATGTTAAAATTGAGGTTTAATTGAATACTGCATGTTTTATAAACATAAATCATGCTAAAATTGAACATAATTACATAAAAATTGTCTGTGAGCTAAATTTTTAATTCATGCATATTCAATTAATCCCTATGATAAAATTATCAAATTATGCACTTAGATCATAGTTAAGTTTATTATGAAAACAATTTATTATTCTATAATAAAGTAAACTTTATAATAAAACTATAAATTATATACTTATTCGTAATTCATGTGGGCTAATTATGAGGTAATTTGATATTTTATTCTAATTTATATAAATATAACAAGAATTCTCGTGGGTTAAAATTCATTATATTAAGTATAATTAATTACAATTGTCTCTAATCCTTATGTGTTCTTTTAAAAATCGTCCATTAAATCCAAAATTAAATCAATTCAAGTACTTTTTTATTTTGACAAACTTAAAAAGTTGTTCATTTTTTTATGATTTCTATGAAAGTTTTCAAATGTAATTTTTCAATTTTCAATAATGATTTCTTCTGCGATTCTTAATTTCATTCTCCTATAGAGCTGGACAAAACTTTCAAATTGAACTGGACCGAATCGGACCCAAATCGAATTGAACCGAACTAAGCCCAACACAATCGACAAACTTAAAAAGTTGTTCATTTAAATTAAATACTCGAACGAGTATCTAAATCGAAAATCGACGGGTTTGGTTCGGTTCTCGATTTTAAATCTAGAACCGAAGAATCGAATACGAATCGAATCTCCCTATTTTTTTTTAATTTTCTATCTTAAATAAGTCAAATTATTTTATTTTTTTCTAAATGAATTCGCTAACTCAAACATAAAATGTGATTTTACTATTTTCAATTTTCAGTCAAGCCCAATTTAATCAAATTGACCTAAATTTTACACAAATATTTTATTCTACCGTAGTATCGTTTCTACCCTTTTATTATTATGAACTCGCTATCTTCCTCTTCTTGTGATTTTAAGAGTCAAATTTACGAAGAACTCAACAAAGAAATGTGAAAAAAATATCACCATATTGGACTACGTTATTTTGTAAGAGTTAAGTTTGAATATGTCATAGTTGAATTAATGTAGCATTGTTATAAATATAAAAAGATTAATTATTGTACGGAACCCGGGAACCGAGTAGAACCGAACCGAACTGAACCAAATGGAATCGAACCCGAACATTTCCATAATTAAATTTGGACCCGACGATTCCACTTACTAAATATACGAACATTTTGGTTCGGTTCGATTCTGAAGCGATTCGATTCTCTTCAGAATCGAACCAAACCGGACATTGTCCAACCATATTCTCCTATACTAATTAGAATTTCTTTTTTTTTTTTTCAAATAAATTATCAATATAATCTATTTTGATAAAAGCTGTTGCAATTTTATTTATAAATTAAAATTTTTTGAGGTATTTGTTTTTAAATGTATTTTTCCATCAAAGATGAGACAAATATAAGAGAGGTTTTTTTCCATTTTACTTATTCTTTTGTTGTCTAAACTTTCGATGCATGAAAATTCAACTATTAATTAATAGTGATGAGTTAGTATATATGAAAATTCAACTTTTGATACGGTGATCGAAAAAAATATTTGAAAATAACATTATTATCTTGACAGGAAATGGATTGGGTTAGTACATATGAAAAATTAAATTTGAATCAATTTAATTGATGTATCCAAAGTTTTTGTGAAATGAGAATATGAAAAAGTGACATTTTGTTACTTTTCTCTGAAAAAGTCAATATTTAATTTGTTCGATTAACAAGAAGCATTCGTGTATATTTTTGAAAATTTAAATATACGAATTCAAATATTATACTAATCTTGAATTTAATTCATGTTTTTTTAATCAATTCAATTGATACATTTAATGTATTTGCGAAAATGAGAATGTCTCTCACTTTTTTCTGAAGAAGTCGCATTAGCTTATTTGAATAATTAATTAGATGCATACATATGTTTTCGAAAATTTAAATATATGAATTCAAACATTGTTTTAATCTTGCATTAATTCATATTTTTTTGAATCAATTCAATTGAAACATTCAAGGTGTTTGCGTTTATGAAAAGTCACAATAGCTCATTGGAGCAATTAACTACATGCAAACATGTGTGTTTTTGGAAATTTAAATATATGAATTCAAACTGTGTTTTAATCTTGCATTCAATTCAAATTTATTTGAATCAATTCAATTGATGCATACAAGATGTTTGTAAAAATAAGAATGTGAAGAAATAGCATTTTGTCACTTTTTTTTTTTATTTATGAAAAAGACATAATATCTCATTGGAGCAATTAACTAGATGTAGAAGTGTCTATTTTTTAAAATTTAAATATACGAATTCAAACATTGTTTTAATCTTAATTTTATTTCATATTTATTTGAATCAATTCAATTGATGAATCCAATGTGTGTGTGTGTGTGAAAATGAGAGTGTAAAAAGTGAAATTTTGTAAGCACAGTATATCATTGGAGTAATTAATTAGATGTGTATGTATGTGTTTTTGAAAATTTAAATGCATGAATTCAAACGTGTTTTAATCTTGCGTTCATTTCGTATTTATTTGAATCATTCAATTGATGCATCCAAAGTGTTTGTTAAAATGAGATTATGAAAAAGTCACAATATCTTATTGAAGCAATTAATTAATTGCATACGTGTGTGTTTTTGAAAATTTAAATATACGAATTCAAGCCTTGTTTTAATATTGTATTAAATTTATATTTATGGATTTGATGGAGCATCCAGTTATGGCACTGCCATTTTTCTCGTCTTATGCATTGTCGTTTTAGCCAGTCATTGTGGCAAGTAGCCCTGCTTCGTCAAATGTCAACTTTCTTGTAGTGCCTTTCGATTAATCCAAGGAGTTGCGTGAAACGACAGGGTTGTCTTTTTTTATTACACGATAATGCTCATTATTCTATACAATATGGTATATCATATGAAAACAAAGAAATTTGGTGAACGTGCAACGTTAATTATGTACAACAATGCTTAAAGATTCTTATAAACACAGCATGTTATGCCAACGCGCACACATGGTATGTAGATGATGTTAATTGTTCAGCCAATCCGTGGCTGACAGGTAAGCTATAAAAATACATTATTCTCGAACAGCTTGATCAAAAAAGTAATATAATCCAAAAAAGTACATGTGCTGTTCTGGTGTGTATATTTTATGACCTTCAGCCATCAAAAACGCGGTTTTTATTTGTTTCTGACTTCCTGTTAATATATAAACTTGGTGTTCTCCGTTGAGTCATTTATTGCTAATTAGTTTTCAACAACAAGAAGAAGAAGAAGAAGAAGAAGAAGAAAGAGCAGATATGTGTGGTGACGATTGTCAGTGCCGCCCTTTGGGGTTTCTGCTTGGCCTTCCCTTCGCCTTTGTCTCTCTTCTCCTCTCCCTAGTCGGGGTTGTTATCTGGATTGTCGGGTTGGTAATAGATAGGAGCAGTTTTTTTCCTAGTCCAAGAAATATTTGAATTTTTTTTTAATGGTGACTAAAACTTGGACATGTATTGCAGGATTACACTGAGCTGCTTGTGTCCATGTTGCTTGTGTGTGACCGTGTTGGTAGAGTTTGCACTGGCTTTAATCAAGGCTCCGTTCTCAGTCATGAAGTGGTTCACAGAGCAGATACCCTGTTAGATAATATAACTTTCGTAAGAAATTTCAGAAGTCAAATTTATTCGTTTGTATCGAAATCTTCATTGTATTTTCTTGCTTCTTATGGATTATTTCTCGTTTTCCCATAATGTTTTCCATTTATTTCTGATGTGTTTTCTATGTACACCACTTAATTTATGAAAAAAAGAGAATCTAAAAGATTGAGTATGTCCCATAACCTGATCGATCTACAATGCCTTCAGCCATTGCCTCAAGAAGTGAAAAGAGCAGTTAGTGAATTGACATGAAGCCCCAATTTTCACTTTTCAATTTGAATCCGACAATAATGCATAGGTTGTTTGGGCTCCATTTTAATGAGTTTTTGAAAAAAAAAAAAAAAATTGGAATAGTGATTTTTTTGGAAAATGTGTAGTTAAAAAGAATGAAAATTTTTGAAGTTATGTGTAATGAAAAATATTCTTAAAAATAAGAAAGAGAAAAATGTATTAAAATTAAAATGAAACCCAAAATGGGGCGTAATGTTATTATTGATACCTTGTTTGAAGGTATAAAGGACATCAAGATATTGTATGAATAAATAATTAAATGACAGGAAAAATAAATTTTTCTCTATTTGACTTTTGTTAAGTTTTGTAATTAATTGGCTATTCGTGACAAAATTAAAGTAACCAATAAGCTGTAAAAGTCTAGAAGTTATTTGGGTAAAAATTTGTGTCAACAAGGAGTCCAAGAGAACAAAGATGCAACAATGAGAAAAATAGCTGCAGCGCTGCTAAAATGCCGCCTGTGTCGGTGCTCGAGTGACATGCAGCAAAGAAAATTGGTGCTCGCCTAGCACCTAGCTGGCACTCGAGCGGCAGAGCAGCCGCGAGCTAGGTGCTCGAGCGACGATTTTAATCTACATAGCCCTAGTTTGCGAATTTAAGCTGTTTATACAACCCCAAACTCTCCAAACTATAAATACCCAAGCCCTAGTCCGAGTTGGTGGTTGGTTGATCATTCTTATACATGGGAGAACACAATGAAAACATCCTACATCGATTCTATCAATTCTCTTGATTCAACCAAACTATTGAAAACATCAAAACCCAAATAACCAAAACACCTACTTCCGTATAATCTGTCATAATTTTGAAGATTCAGGAAGGTGATCGGAGTTCTGGTTGAAGAACAACAAATTCATTTTTGGAGATCCACGAGAGATAAACGAATCCAATGGTCAGAAACTGGTACTGGAGCACAAAGTCCAAGAAGTTCCTTGGTATTGGAGATAGGTGGTCAGAAAATACTAAGCTTTAGTTGAGATTGAACAATCCGTAATTCTTTATCATTTATAGTAGATTGTTGATTGGCAAGTGTCCAGAGTTTTTGATCCTAGAAGGGTTTTCTCCATTATCAATTTTGTAGTGTTATTTACTTTTCTATAATATATCAACTGCGTTAATTCAACTTAGGATAATATTATAAGTGAATTCATTTGATTATAATTAATAATTGTGACTTGTTGCTTTTATTAATTGGTAGATTTAAATTCCGCATAAAATACATATACATCCCTCTAGGTGTTAGTTGGTCAAATATCGTTATTTTCACTTTTGAACAGAGATATTTATATGTTGGATTATGCTTATAATAACGTTTTGTTACTTATAGAGAAAAATAGGTTTCTACAATAATGTTATCATTAATGTTGTATTTTAGCATGTAAGTGGAAGGATTGTAATAAGTAATAGAGTGAAGAGTGAGTATCGTCCCACGAAAATTGGATATCGGTCTTACTTTAATCTTGATTAACTCTAACATGAAAGCACTTAATTAATTTTATGATTTTAAATATCTTTTTCTTTTCTAAATTATCAACTAAATTATCTAAATTTAACTTGGACGAAGAGTTGTAGAGTAAAATCCATTCACATAAAGCACCATGATACCGTTATTATCAATTCTTGATCTATGATGAAAATCAATGATCCTATTTAAATAATAGCCTCTCTCGAGGTCTAAATTTAATTATCTCTAATTAAATAACTAACACATAAGCATTCTTTAACGAAGACTATTGCTTAATGATTTCATAATTCATATTAATATCTCTATCTATTTATAAAATCCAACGTTGTTTATTAACATTTGCTAATAGGTATCGAATATCTCGAAAGCAACATAAATCACAAAACCATCTTAATAGTGATCAACTGTCAAAACAGAATAAGGGAATGACAAACAATAAACCAAGAAAACAAGAATTTTACCAAAAAGGAGCAATTTTATATTAATTCAAACACGAAGGTCTCGTCATTAATCCTAGCCACAGAAGGTTTAATTGGACATGATTGGATTAAAATAAAACAAAAGGATGAATGAAATCATAATCCGGATATTCGAGATGAAAGATAAGTAAAACTCTCAATGATAAATTTCCTTAAAATATTAAAGATATTCTTTTAAAATATTGTTATGTGTGATTTGTGTTTCTTCATGAGCAACAAAATAATATTCTTCTTGAATATTGATACAAGGCAATGCTACAATGTTAGTCTGAAATATTGAATTAAATTGATGCTTCTTCAAGATTAATAATAATGCAATATTCTTTTGAAATATTGGTACAAAATAATAATTTACATTCAAGTAAACATATGTTTATCAATTGATATAGTCAAAATAAACTTTACCACTTTACTAGACAATTCAAAGTAACGAGAATATTGACATTTTCTTTGAAGGAAAAGAAAAGTTTGTTTATGAACTCAATTGATTAGTATGTGGTGTCTTTCTTTGAACCGAAGAGAAATTGGTTTTCCTACCTCAACTTGGTTAGAGATTTGAATAAGTTTTTCTAACTCAATTGGTTTGAACTTTGTGGTGTTATGAACTATATAGAAAAGAGAAGAAACAAATAAATGGACTTTTATGTGTTTTATTGAAAATCAAAACTTTATATTTATAGAGAATAATCAGAACTGCAGGAGATACAATAATCATAATAACTATAGGGATACAATGATCATTCAATAATTAATATATAATTTACAACAAATTCAATTATTAAGGTACAAATAGAGGGTGTGAGCCAAATTCAGCGTCTAGGGTTTATGGTTTATTCAATCTTTAAAATATAGAGTATCTTACATTTAAAAGATTTATTGAAGATGCTCTAAGAAAATTAGTAATGCAATTGGAATTGGTTGGGTCACATATAGCAATGCTATCATAATTAATTAGTAGATATCATCACTAATTTAGGTGGTAGTGAACCTAATTGTCCAATCAATACATTTCTACTTTATCAAGTAATGAATCAATAATCTCACTTTTATCTAAACAGTGATGATTGTGGACCTAATTTTCTCATAAATTAGCATTGCTCACACCGTTATCGAGTGTTCAAATTTCAACTTCAACCCTTGACTCTTTAGCGTCGTAAGGAGAGTTATGCAAATTAGAGAAATTCATATTAGCAAAATTTGTTTGTCCAATAAAAGTAAAAACATTAGAACTTTTCAAAATAGACCCGTTAAAAAGTCTAGATGAATACCTCAAACATCACAATTAGGAATGTCCAAAGTAATAAATTGCTACAGAAATTAGATTTTGTTAAGGAGTTGCTATCACAAATGGAGAAGGTTGTAAATTAATTGCTCAATTGGTCCACATAATTCAACATATCCAATAATTTGCGTGTCTAATGGCATTTTTAAAACATAACTTTGGGCTACTAGAAACTTGGTCATAGCAGTAAGTTAAAATAGTATTGCAACGAAATTATAATTTATAAGCAAAACTGAAGGGATTGTAGATTAATTAATTATAAATATTCACTCATTCACTCATTCACCTTATCTAATGCTGTTCAAACGCTGCACATTAAATGTATGGTTAGTACTTCGTAGTCCATTTCATATTGGAATATGGCGGAAACTAAACGCTAGTATACTTAGGGTTAACGAAGAAAAATAATAAATCGAGTATTGAATAAGAAATTATTACGAGACAAGTATTAAGTCCGATTGACTTAAGTAAGAAGAGGATTTATTTTCTTTTCGAGATAGAATACAAGAATCTTTTTAAAATTGCGAAAGTCTACTGTAAGATTGGAACAGCTAAAGGCACAACAATCTTAACAGACCGTGACGTTTGGGCTTAACTTTTTCTAATCTAATAACACATTATACTGAGTTTAGGATTCAAAGACTGAATCAGTTAATTTATGTCCTTTTCACTTCTTCGTTGACCTCACTTCATTCACACACACACACACACACACACAGATATCTGCTGCAGCAAGATTCAACATTAAGTCATTAATAGGGCTAGTGACATTTTTTTATTGAAATATTTCTCTGTCAAGTTATTGCCAGAGGGAGGCGGTTGCCCTAGGGCCCTGAATGACGGCCCCATAATATTAATATTTTCAATATATGTGAGTACAAAATGAATATGGATACAAAGTAGGGCTAAGACCCCAAAAATCTCAAGGAGTCAAGGCACACCAGGGCAAGCCCTGTTTATCGCGTGACCATATTTATCACTCCTGAAAAGTAAAAGAGGAAATTAGGCCGTGTACCCTATAAAAATAAGCATTTTGATTAATACCTTTTAAAATAATTAAACATTTTAATCAAGTAATAATTACGTTCTAATCTAAACGGTTAACTAAAACTCCAACCCCCCTAACGTAACCTGATAGAAACATATTCCTCTCATCCCTAGGGCTCCATTCTCTACTATTTGGAGCTAATTTGGCTATGGAAAAGGGGGATTTCAGCTCCGCGCAAGTGCAAGCCCTCGGACTTATCAGCTTCCTCGATTCCCGCTCTCACTCTCAAGTCAACGAGGCCTTTATACGTCCGATTCGCCGTGAAGCTATAACCAAGCTCGATACGGCTCGACTATCACTGGTTCTTGATTAAAAGATATTTTTTTTTTTTGTCGTTAATGCTAGCATATCTTTAAAATCAAATATAGTTTTTTTTCTTGATATCCCATCAAAAATTAAAATTTGTATTGTTAGCTAATCTTGTTTGAAGGTGCAGGCGGTGTTTTATGCATACGCATCTTGAATATTGATTGCCAGGTGAGACTCACCGTGCCTTCATTGCTGTCTCCTCCTTGTTATATGGTATCATTAATTTCTTAAATTTCTCGATCTTCTTTTTTGTGGTTGTTAAAACATCTTAAATTTAAGGGAAATTATCATATTTGGAAGAGTTCTTAGTAACTTTTTCATTCTGCTGTTGCAGATAGACTTCTCTAATTGTGCTGATAATATCTGCTTGAGTGAGAAGAAAGTACTTGATTAGATTCATTGGACATTAATAGAGAAGTCGATAATGGCAGAGCAGATGGGCCAGTTCTGTGCTGAGAAGCTTGTAGAATTCACAGTTGAACCAATTTTGCATCAACTGAAGTACATATTTTGCTACAATAGTAACATTCAGAGATTGAGGGGTAAAGTGGAAAAACTGGAAAATAGGAGAAATGATGTGCAACTGTTAGTTGATGCGGCGAAAAGAAATGCGCAAGTTATTGGGTCAGAGGTGGATGCATGGCCGCAAAAGGTCGATGACTTGAAGAAAGTGGCATATGAAGTTTTAAATGGTAGCACAAATTCTCAAATGCGGCGCCTCTACCTTAATTGTCCGAATTTAAAGTCCCGTTACTCAATGACCAAGAAAGCTCGATACGGTACCTCGACCTTAGCTTTGGAGTTATACAGAATTTGTAATCTTGGATAGCAAATTCATGTGTAGAACTACTGATACTTTGTAGGATTTTTTTGGTTATGAATTATATTTGTGTTTTGATACTTCACAATTTGTTTTCCATTTTTCGCACAATTAATGTTATGGATCCAAAGGGGGGAAATATTTGTTTTCCATTTTCCGCCTCCCGTTCTTGATTGCTAACTAGCCAAAACTTTTTTTAAGTTCAGTCACTTTTTTTAAGTTTCGATCACTTTTTATAGTGTGTGTCACTATATTCTATTACTTTTTTGATTTTTTGGTCACTTTTTTTACTAACAAAATCACTTTTTTATAAAAGTGAGATTGTGTCACATTGTCACTTACTTAATTTTATGCATTACCATCTATGGATGTCAAAGTTGCTCGTCAATTTTATAAAAGTGTTATTATGTCACTTTTTAAAATTTTGTCACTTCTTTTTAGTTTTTTGTCACCTTTTAAGTTTTTGTCACTTTTTAAGAAGATAAAAAAAAATGAAATAATATGTTATATTTTCCTAATATAATTAGCATGTGGATTGGCTGGACGTGCAAATTATTTTAAGAGCATGATTGTTGGTGCTGCACAAATGGATAATGTTATTTTGGTATTTGTAACCTTTTTGAGTTTTTGTCACTTTTTTGAGTTTTGTATCACTTTTTGAGAGAGTGCTTACTTTTGTTTTATTTTTTTTTTAGTTTTGTCACTTTTTTTAACAAAGTAAAAAAGTGAAAATTTTTATTAAAAAAATGATATTGTGTCACTTTTTTATTTTATATACTATTTTTTACTTCATAAAAACCTTTCATATGATTTTTCAAAGGGTATTTTTGTAAGTATCCCAAAGTAAAATATACTAATATAATATTGTAATCAACCATTTAGATCCAATTACAGCTAAAGGTGTATAATGCGGAATAACAATCAATAAAAAACAAGAAGTCACTAATTATTGTTTTTTAAATTATTAAGTTTAATGTCAAATTAAACCCTACATGTTAGTTATTTAATAAAGATCAAAATCAATAAAAGTAAATAACACAAAATTTGGTAACGAATGAAAACTTCTTGAAAAATTCTTCACGGGGATCAAAAACATCCGAGCAAGTTACCAAAATGATTTACTAGAAAAAAATAACTTATAGTTGGTACAGACATAACTAAATCTTAGTAGACTCTGACCACCCAAAATGTAAATTACCAAAAAAACATTTTCGATTGTATCCCCAGCACTTTCCAAAACTCTGGATTTTTTTCTTCCCCGCAGATCACCAAGAATGAACCTCATTCTGGAACAATTGGAAATTCAGCTGTCTCTTCCCAATTTTAGAACTCCGAAAGCTTATTGGAGAAGGTAAAGATTTTTAGTGTTTGATCTTTTGATCTTTGTGTTGAATCAAGAGAATTATGGAATATGTTTATGATCTATAAATGATGTTCTCTTGTATAAAATAAAGTTTCAACCAATTGCTCAAGATATTTTGGGAATAATTATGAAGCTTTGATCTTGTGGTTCTGATAAGATCCAAGGAACTTACAAAGATCCAACTGAACTTGAAGAGGAATCAATGACGAGAACGTGAGTAAAATAAGATTAATGAATTTATACATTTACTTGTACAAGCTATGGAGGCCAATAGTTGCAAGTTAACAAGTTAAACACCAAGTTTCATGTTCGGTATGAAGGCCAAACAAGTTGAATGAATTGAAATCAAGAAAACAAAATTGGAAGTGAATTGGATAACTATGCTATTGCATAATACAAATGGGGATGTTGTTGCATTTTCTATTCCGAACAAAAAGTGAAATTTTGGTTGTTCTATGCTGTCGCAAGAGTTATAACCACGCGGTCACATAGTTCACTTTCAGGACGCGTTTTTTTCAGATTTTTTCTAAAAGTTTATTTTTGGTATAACTCTAGTTATGACATCTTTTTGATTTTTTTTTATATAATTCCGTTTTAATTAGGTCTTTATGGGTTCCCTACAATTAGAATTCGTTCTTTTCTTTGTAAGAACAAGATATTATTATTGGGAGATTAAATCAAAGCGAGATTTGCTTTCTTCTTGTTCTTCATTGAACTTAATTTTAAACTTATCAAAAATTTCATATTTGTGGTGTTCAACAATTTTATAGCAAAATTCATAGTTTTTTTTTTTTTTTTTGTGT
>CAIGRN010034847.1:0-10494 GCA_903798345.1 Fraxinus anomala
TGCTCAAATCTTGAAATTGGGCTATGACTTTTCAAAATCCTTGTATGATTCGCCTTGAATTGATGTATAGACTCGTTCTTGACCTCCAAAATATGTAGAATATGATGAAGTTTTGGTCGAAAGGAGGTCTCTTCACGTTCTGGTTGAGTTTGGTATTTAAAGGATGCCAAAAAAGATTGCATTGAATTATTACCAAAATAAAAATAAGAAAAATCGGATTTTTTCCCTTTCTGCCTTGAGGTTCACTCCTAGTGAAACCTAGGGCAGGCACCTTGGGGATTTGGATAGCCTCAGACAAGGCAATTTTGGTCTGGGACGCGCGCCTCTCCTGCAGGCGAGGGCGTGCACCTCGCCTAATTTCAGGCAACTGAACAACTCTCAGTATTTTTGTCATAACTTTCGCTCCTGATATCCTATTGAGGTGATTCAAAGTGAATTAGAAAGATAACTCGAAGTGATATAATTATTATATAAATATAATATTTCTAATTCGAAAGTTTGCTATGCTAAAATTGGGTCTCAATATGAGCCTAAAAATTCGAAGCATAACTTTTTCTACTAGAAGTTGATATGTGATAATACTTGGACTATATTTCATCCCTCTAGCTTCTTTCCTCATCCAATTGATGCCTAACATTCTCAAATCTTCATTGCGATGTTCGACGTAACTTTTGAGTATTTGTATTTTAATCCCCAAACTTTGTATTTGATACAATTGAGACATTCTCTACTATCTTTGCATTCTTTTCTCCAATTCTTCATCAAACATTGAGTTTTATCTACAAAATGAAATATAACACAAGTTAGGTAGTATTTTATCCAGAGAACAGTAAAATATCATCATTTAGGACCTTAAATAAGTGTAGAAACTACACTTATCAGTCAACAACATATTATACAAATAAGAACTAGAGTTATTACAAAGAATTATCCATCTCTTTTGTTTCTAATGTGATCTATGTGAGTATCTAAAATTTTTATTATTTAATAAGTTGTCAAGTCAAAAGGCCATCAAGACACAAGATTCACACAAACTCGTGTGCACACTAATCTCCTGCCAATCGATCTGAAGGGTGAAGAACCCATACACTAATATGGCAATAGAAACTCATACCCATATTTTATTGCCAAAGTTCAATCCTTTCCAAAATCCAAGTTACATAGACATTCAAGTTCATATAACTTGCTTATCCTCGTCATTTTGAAAATTATGATCCCCCACATATACATAGTTAAAAATGTTGAATTTTATAAACTTGAACTTTATAAAATATTCTGAATTGTTACGATCTCCATATCAAATCACCAAGAAAATTAATTAATGCAGAATATACCTTGATCCAATGATTTGTATCTTGAATAATGAATTTTGAATGTTGAATTTTTATCTTTAGATCTTGATTTCTTGTTTTCAATTTAATTGCTATAATTCTTCTTTTTGATTCTTGATTATAATTCTTGATTCTTAATTGTGGATTTTGGATCTTTCTCTTCAATATGATTTCTCTATTAATTTTTGTGTTGATGTAATGGCACAAAGAATGATAAAATTGCATATGAAGTAGGGATCATAACCCTATATATAGTTTCTATTACTGGCTCACACTTTATTTAGATATCTAAAGCCCAATTATTTAATTCTTTATTAGATCACTTTAATTTTGGACTTAAATTTAAGATAGTCTTTATACACAATTAATTAAATATGTTGGCCCACATAACAAATTAAATAATTTCCCAACAATCTCCCACTTGTTCCACATGTATTACCTTATAAACGTGTATAACCTTATAAACTCAAACTTTTTGCTATCATAACCAAAAATATCTTTAAACAATCTCGTCAATCAATTATGTTAATATAGGATCAAAGCGATTTTCGCTACAAGTATCATAACTAAACCCTCAATGGTCACGTACATCAACACAATCAAATGACATAGATCAAGTGTGGATGTGTAGTATGAAAATTACATACAATGCGATCCAAACACGCCTCTTTCCAACTGGTCCTACTTTATTCTTTAATACATTGTGATATCAGACCAAAAAAACTTTAATCATAGTAAAAAAACTGAACTGAAAATTTATTACTGAAATAGACTTGAATATGTACAACCTAAAATCATGTGTCAAAAAGACAACATCCAAAATTATAAACTCCCACTAAACTAGCATATCATCAAAATTTACAACACTCGTGTGAGTGGTGTGCTCATGAAAAACTTTGGGTGGTAGACCTTTAGTGAATGGATCTGTTATCATGGAGTTTGTCCCGATATGTACTATATTAACCTCACCACTTTGAACTCTTTCTTTAACAAGTAGGAATTTGATGTCTATAAATTTAGACTTTGTTGAACTCCTATTGTTATTAATGGATCTGCTATCATGGAATTAGTCTCAATATGTTCTATAGTAACCTGACCACTTTGAACTCTTTTTTTAACAACTAGAAATTTGATGTCTATAAATTTAGACTCTGTTGAACTCCTATTGTTATTTGAATAAAAGACTGCCGACTTATTGTCACAAAATAGCTTAAGTGATCTTCCAATTCCATGTATAATCTACAGCCCAGTGACAAAATTTCGCAGCCATAATCCTTGATTGGATGCCTTATAACACGCTACAAACTCCGCTGCCATGGATGAAGAAGCTATAAGTGTCTGTTTAGCACTCTTTCAGGATATAGCTCTTCCAGCCCGCAGGAAGACATAGCCCGATATGGATCTCCTACTGTCTTGACATCGAGCAAAATCAGAATCAATATAACCATGATCTTCAATTGATCTGATTTCCTGTATGTGAGAATGTAATCTTTTGTTCTCTGTAAATACCGCATAACCTGCTTGGCTACCTTCTAATGATCCATCACAGGGTAACTTAAATATCTACCTAGCATTCCAACAATGAATGCTATATCCGGATGTGTGCATACATGAGCATACCCAACCCATGAGAGTCGTTAAATTTTTAATTATAGCCTATTGGTTTTGAAAATTAGTCTCACTTCTAAAAAATTCGTGCGGAACCCACAAGCGTACGAAATCATTAACAAGTAATAGAATTGATGAGTTGAGAGTATCGTCCCACAAGGAATAAATTCATCAAGTTTACTAATTTTTTATGGGATTCGAATTATGTAAACAAAAGAGAGTTCGATGTTGTTTTATGTTAAATTAATCTAAGAAAGCGATAAAAATGTAGTTTTATCAATTTATGGATGATTATATAAGATCTTGAATCCGTATATTGCTATCTATTTCAATTCTTGATTAGCAATCTAGTTCCATTCATGCGTTCTTAACAATCGATAAAACTAAGATATATAATTTTCTTTTCCAAGACAAATTAAATATATCATAACCACGACCCAAATCTATTCCTAGCCTGAAATCGATTAATTAAAATGCATTAAAGTTTATATCATTTATATGATTACACACGTGATAAATGTTATTCCTACCATTTATTGCACATGTGTTAATTTTGTCTTGTTCTAAACTCATTCTGAGTCTCCCATTACTACAACAAGTAACTCACTATCTAATTGATGGCCAATCAATTAAATAATGCAATGGGTATGCAAAAGTTATCAAGAAACGCAAGAAATAAACTAAACGACTAGTCTTGAATTAAAATAAATAAACAACAGGGTTTATCTTCATCCAATACAGAAAAATCTAGCCTAACATGTTCATATATAAACTACAAAAAGAATAATAGAAAAATATCACACTTGCTAGGATTTGATCTTCTCTCTCAAAATATAGCAATTGACCCCTTGTTCTTGATGAATTTGATGATAATTATTTCTATGAAGAGGCAAAATGTCAAAATCGCGCTCAATTTGATTTCCAAAAGAGTTTGAAACACGAATGGAAACTAAAGATTCGTCTGCAAAAATAGCCTGAGTACATGCACTGGTATAACTATCGTGCGCACCCCATAGAACCAAATGGCTCTCGAGTTGAAGAAAATAGGATGCCGCGTGCGCACAAGTTCGCTTCGCTTCGTCCCTAAGCAGCTCTCAGTATTTTTCCCATAACTTTCTCTACAGACCGACTAAGGTGATTCAAAATGCGTTGGAAATGAAATTCAAAGGAAAACAATTATTTTAAGATATAATGTTTCCAATTCAAACTTTTACTATCCAAAAAATGGGTCTCAAGTTGAGGCTAAAATCCGGAGCATAACTTCTTTAGCTGGAAATTTATTTGTAAAAATATTTCCATTATATTTTACCCATTTGACCTCCAATTGCATCCAATCGATCCTATATGATCTTCAATCATCGTTTTATACTCCGAATCAACTATTGGATGTTTACAGTTTGGTCCCAAAACATTGAATTTCCTTCGTTTTTGCACGTTTTCCGTTCCTTTCTTCCAAATCCACCAATTTGCATTAAATTTAACCTAACAAACATAATTAACACAAAATTAAGCTATAACTTAACCAAATCACTAACAAATACTATAATTTAATGGGATAAGTGTACAAAATACACTTATCAAAGCCCACGAATAGATTTCTTTAATTTGCAAATCATTTTTTTTAAGTCTCCTGACACAAAGTTTTTCGATTGCACTATATATATCATCTCGTCTATGTCACCATTGAGAAATGTCGTCCGAAATGCCATCTTTACATCTATGTGATGTAGCTCAAGGTCAAAATGTCTCATGGTTGCCATTATAATCTCAAAAGAGTCTTTCATTAAAACTGGAGAGAGAGTCTCTTTATAATCGATGCCTTCTCTTTGAGTAAAACCCTTTCCAACAAGACCAGCCTTATATCTTTCCACATTACCCTTTGAATCCATCTTGGTTTTATATATCCATTTGCAACCAATGAGTTTCGTACCTTCAGGCAATAGGACAAGTTCCCAAACGTCATTGTCTTTCATGGACTTTATTTCTTCATCCTGACATCAATCCACTTTTGGAAATTATTACTTTGCATTGTTTGATGAAAGTTGATCAAATCTTCTTCCATCAATCCAATGCCATCCTTATATTCTTGTAGATATACTATAAAATCATCCAGAATTGCATTTCTCATTTCTCTAGTGGATCTCCTTAAGGGCATTTGTTCTTAAAGTTGTTGAGTTTGTTCTTCTGTAATAATCTCTTGATTGTTTACAAGGGGTTCTGGAATATTGTCTCGATCCGAAATTGCTTATTGAATAAGATCTAGAGCAAGAGTTTGTCCCTGGTCCTGATCATTGTCAATTGCAATAGGAGTGATATTTATATGCTCCTCCTCAAAGACAAAATCCTTAACTTTATCTCTCCCCACAAACTCCACATTCTCAAAGAATAGGGCATTTCCCATTTCGAAAATTGATATGTGAGTGGGATCATAAAATTTGTAACTCCATGACCTTTCAGAGTATCCAATAAAATAACAACTTACAGTTCTGGAATCCGATTTATTTTTCGATGGCCTATAAGGCCTTACCTCAGCTAGACAACCACAAATGTGTAAGTGTTTCAAACTAGGCTTTTTAGCAGCCAAAGCTCATAAGGGGTTTTAATAGTTGCTTTGCTTGGAACTCAATTAAGAATATAAGTAGTTATTTTTAATGTTTTTCCCTAGAGAAATTCTGGTAAGGTGGAATGGCTCATCATACTCTTTACCGTGTCCTTAAGTGTTCTGTTTCATCTTTCATCAATACCATTCATGCGAGGAGAACCTGGCATGGTGTATTGTGAGACGATTCCACATATCTAGAAATTTAGCAAAATGCCCTCGACATTTTTCTCATGATCCATTATATTTGTTATAGTATTCACCAACCACGGTCAGATCTGACGTGTTTTATTCTTTTGCCAAGTTGATTTTCAACTTCAGCCTTATAAGCCTTAAACACATCCAATGATTGGAATTTCTCATAAATGAGATATAGGTACCCATCTGGGAATAATCATCTATAAACGTAAGAAATGACTATTGATCATTCTAATAAGCATAAGGGAATGAGCCACACATATCCATATGAATTAGTTCCAAGACGCCCAAATTCCTATTGGCACATAATCTCTTTATGTTTATTTGTTTCCCTTTAATGCAATTAATACGAACGCTTAAGTCTGAAAAATCAAGGGAATCAAGAATTTCTTCTTACACGAGTTTTTTAATTCTCTTTTGAGTAATGTGACATAAATGCTTGTGCCATAATGAAGTGAAATTTTCATTGGTTAATTTATGTTTAATATCTTGTGAATTCACATTCAAGGTTTCATTGTAAGGGGCAGCCAAATTAAGAGTGCAGATTATCATATGTAGATAAGAGCCGGTACCTACAATATTTGAATCAAGAAAAAAACTAAATTTATTATTTCCAAATGAACGAGAATAACCAAATTTGTCCAAAACAGAAATAGAAACCAAATTTCGTCTAAAAGACTGTACCACAAAAGTCTGTTTCGAATCCAAATAAAAGTCGGTCTTTAATAATAATCTAAAATTCCCTATAGCCTCTACTTCAACTGATTTGTAGTAGCATAGATAAATCTTACAGCATCATTTGGCTTTTGACTGTTCAAGCAACCTTGCATAGGCACACTTATATGAATAGTAGCACCAGAATCAATCCACCAAGTATGTCTAAGTACTAAACTAAATTAACCTCATAACAAATTAAAGTGAAAAATGTAACTTTCTTTACACGCCAAGCGTGGTATTTGGTACAATCCATTTACAAGTGTCTCGGGATTCCACAAACAAACTAGAGGAGTCGCAAAGAATAATTTGTCTCTTTTATTTGTAATGTGACATAAGATCATTGAAGTATATAGGTTTTTTGGTATGTGATTAAGAAAACTATTTTTATGTAACATGAAATTTTTAGTAGAAACTCATACCCAATTTTTTTTTTTTTTTTTTGTAAAATTTCAATATTTTTCAATCTACTCTACATAGACAACATGTTCATATCGACTTGCATATCCTCATCGTTTTTGAAAATTATGCCCTCCCGAGGCACAATAGCCTTGATTTATTGAATATAATGATCTCCATGTGTACATGGTTCAGAAAGCACCATGTCTATACGATTTAATTAATAAGTTTATGTTGTTGAAATGATTATTGTATATTGTTTGAATTAGAATTCATTTATAATTTTATGCTGCAATTTTGAGTTGGAAATATCAGTTAAAATACATTGTTTGGATCATATTTTTAATTTATTCATTTATGCATTGGAATGCCGAATATGAAATATAGATGAATGTACAATGTCTGAATTAGTATTGAATCATGTCATTTCATTTACAATTTTATGTCATTAATGGAAATGTAGAAAATGATATTTATGGATATTGTTTAACATAGTATCAACGATGAGTAATGATGTACATTCCAAAACGTGAGACTTGACTATAGACACCGTAGCTATGCAAGTAGGATCCGTATAATAATGGTTGACAACAAAATATTAGAGAATCGTTGAAATGAATTAAAAAGTAAGTTTTATGTGCCTATCTATGAAACTATACTGTAAAAGCATGCAATTAACCAATTATATTTTTTTTACCATCTAATTTTAAATTTTCAGCGAAGAAAAATAAAACTATTTTTAAGTAACATGAAATTGATTGGAGTTGTTAGGAAAACGTTGCTGGTATGTTCACTAACGATGAGTTGTCCAGTTTTCATGGAGTGTTGAAGGAAAGAGAATATGTAGATATTGAATGTAGCTGCACCATTATGTGGGAGACGCACTTGGGAAAATTTAAGACTTAGTTGATGGAAAACTTCAGATATTATTGTAAATGTTCCCGAAATAGTCTGATGGTTCTCTATAAATTAAAATTAACATGATTACATCGTTCTTATAGGCGTACATTAAATGTACAAATTTTTATTACACCAATTAGTCCGGTTTCATAGTTTTACATCCCCATGTTTTTTCTCCTTCGATATTTTGTACACAGCTGAGGTTATTTTTTATTGATTCACAAGTAACACTTACTTAAAATTACTAGTCAGTCAATATAATTTAGAAGGTTAATATCTTATAATAAATACTTTTACTTTAACTCATATC
Source organism: Fraxinus anomala (assembly GCA_903798345.1). Taxonomy (NCBI): domain Eukaryota; kingdom Viridiplantae; phylum Streptophyta; class Magnoliopsida; order Lamiales; family Oleaceae; genus Fraxinus; species Fraxinus anomala. The sequence continues at coordinate 8,060 of CAIGRN010034847.1, forward strand.
CTTATATTTTGGACGGAAGATCACAACTTAAGGATATTATGTTTACATGACAATCCGCTAAATCTAGGATTAATTGTTTTGCAGTGTGATTCCTTATTTCTTTATTGATCCGAGATATTCTCACATAAAATAAAAATTATATGAATATGACATGACATTATTTTTGCAGGTGAATCTGTCCTTAATTCAGTTTGAAAAAGTGCTAGAAATCATTGCACATAACAATTAGAAGAGTCATGTTCGGGTCACGATGATGTCGAGGAGAGAGTTTCCTTGAAGATAACTTGTTTGACAAACACGCCTTTCAAAGACCTTACATCAAACAGCTCACTGTGATGAGTTTTTACACTGTTCTAGATGTCATAAAGAGCGTCAATTCACTCTTGGAAGTTAGACAGATAACAAGATATTTTATTCATTGTGTTGTACTGCTAGAATATTACAATCAAAAAATCAACTAATGTGATTCATTTGAATTAGTTAATTGTGGATGAATGTGGATTATACATACCAAAAGAGAGGAGTATATTTTAAAAGTAACTTCGTTCTTATAAACATGTCAGCATTATGATGTTAATGTTGAATATGTTGAGTCGAAAAAAAAGAAAGGTTAACAACATAATATTGGCAAATAACGAGTTCATTTTGTTGCAAAGAATTAGAATTATGTCTTCTACCCATGTATATTTTTTTCTATATAACGTCATGATCATTTATGTACGTGGCTCTACCATATAAAATGTATCCGAAAAATCCTATTATGCAAGCTCTCATCAAATGTAAACAACGTACATTGCTTTAAACAGTGTCATCGATGAGTAACGATGCACATTCCAACGTGAGATTTGACTACTAGACACTATAATTATACAAGTAGGATCCGTATAATAATTATCGACAACAAAATATTTGACAATCGTTCCAATCTGTTAAAAGTAAGTTTTATATGCCTATCCATGAAACTATACTGTAAAAGCATGCAATTAACTGTTAGGTTTTTAGTGTTGGTGATTCTGTAGATAAAAGGACTGATTTGTAACTTGTTGTAAAAATCAAGGACCTAGGGTGCAATTTATATAAAATGGGTTATGAGGTCTAGGGTTCAAGCATGAAAAGATGAGAAACGCGGCGCCGCATTATCGTTGGCCTATTGCCTGGACACTGCTCGGGCGACCAAAACAGAATGGCTATCGCTCACTTGTCGCCCGGCTCTCGCTCGAGCTGGATGCCGTCGCTCGCCTCTCACCGAGGTTTTACTCGAGCGACAGGTTATTTCAAAAAACCCTAATTCGCGATTTTAAACAGATTTTTCCGGCTTATTTAACCTAATTCTCCCCTCCTATAAATACCTAAGCTGTTGGACGAATTTTTGTATGGTTGTTCATTATATTACTTCTTCTTATCATCATTTGAAGATCCAAGATATTCTTACATTGATTCTATCATTTTTATTATTGACATCATACAACCGCCTGTTGGGAAAAACATCAATTCCTTAAAACCAAAACACCACCTACTTATTATTAGTCATAAGAATGTACTTTCTGAGTTGGACTTCAGAAGTTTCTAGAGGTTGAGAGAGGTTGGACTACAAGCGCAGGAAGAAGAATATGAATAGGTGATTCCTGGGTATCCACTTGGAAGAGACGTGTGCAGAAGAACGTGAGACTACTACATCAAATCTTAATAGAAGATTATGAGTCTATAAGTACAGCAGAACTTGAAAGCTACAGGAGGTAGATTGGGAGATCCAGCAGGTTGGGTAGACAGTACCTACGGTAGCAGATCGCAAGGCTAGTATGAGCAGTAGATCTTAGAGTTGCAGGGTTTACGACTACTAGTGGAACTAGTTTAAAATTGAACTATAACCCACATTGTCTATAGTGGACTGACTTGATCCCGGACTTTTTCCCAATTAGGTTTTTCCATCATCATATCGGTGTTCATTGTTTATTACTTTTAATATTACAACTGCGGTATTCAATGTTAGGACTAAAATTGAATTGTATGCTTAATCATCTAGAAACTATTAAAAAGTGATTTGTTATTTTTAATAGATTCATTCCGCACGTAAGGTCGAACTTGTTAGTTAACTACGCATTTTTCAATTAGTATCAGAGTCTTATCTCGATTCCTGGCCTTAATTTGTCTAGATGAAGATGTCCGTCCCGCCATACTTTGATGGCACTAATTATGCATATATTTTATTTTTATTGTGTTTCCATTTTTTTTTTGTGCTTGGTGCATTCATGTTTTAAAATAAAATAAAAATTAAAAAATAAAAAATAAAAAATGATGAAATTTTTTTACAGCATATATGTCATTCTTAAACTTGCATGTTGTGATCATGTAGGGACATAAGTGATAAGCCATGGCATATTTTCCATTTCTTGCTTGGGTTGATATAGAGTAATTAGTATAGGTGTCTTCATGTA
>CAIGRN010034871.1:0-15086 GCA_903798345.1 Fraxinus anomala
ATATTTTTAATCAATTAAAAGGGGGCAAAATTGTAAATATCTATTAAAAATAATTAAATAAAAGGATAATTGAATAAGAAACTTTAAAAAGGAAAAGAAAAAGAAAAACGGCCGACATCCTTTAGATATCTATTTAGGTCAAATTGGAGAAGACCCATATGTTTATTGGACGCACCATGAAGAGTAGGTGCTTGTGGTGGTTGTCTGCGATCATGGGTCGCACCACAGGTGCCGAAAAAGTCATGTAAAAGTCGTGCAGGGGCTGTGTTCGAAGATGTAGTTTCCGGTTTTGTTTCTGTGCATTTAAGGATGATTGATGATCATAGACATGGGTGCCTTGATGTGTATAATTACCTGGAATGTTGGGCATGTCATGGATGTTGTAGAACTTGGAGGTTTCGACCTTTTGGGGACTTGAGTAGGCTGTTTTGGCTCAATGTTTTGACAAGTTCAGGTGGATTCATGGCAAGGCGTTAGGTGGAAATTGTAGAGAGTGATGAGGGCTTTCTAGTGGTATGTATGTTTGACGGTTTGGGTGGTGGCTGGACGGAGTTGAAGGTGAAGATGGCGTGGGTGGGGGTGGGGCATATTTTCTTTTTTTTTTTTTGTTTTTAGTTTAATTTTTATTTTAATTGTTAATAATATTTGGAAAAATATAAAATGCAAAGTTACCATTTTGTCCTTACTAAAATTGGGCAAAATTAATTTTTTGGGTCAATTGACAGAAAAATAGATGGAAACCATCTAAAAGGGGCTCACAAGCAACAGTTGGAAATGTTAGGGGTGACTGCAACAAATCAAATGTTTGGGGAAAGTCTACTAATGTTTCAAAGATTTGTGGCTTTTGCTGCAATTATCCCTTATAATTATGCTTAGTGTAGCTTTTCATGATACAACAAGATGATTTGTAGTTAAAGTTCGATCATATATATAATGATCAACATTTACATTTTGCGATTTATGCTTGGAGTTAATAGACTTGACCGACCTGGCCAAAGCACTAAAATGGTGGATTAGTTCAACTAATGTGAATAGCTGTTGAATTAATGGGTCATTATCGAATCAGAAATTTAAACAATATTAATTAATTTTTAAACAAAAAGATGAAGCATAAATATTACTCAAGTTAAAAATTGAAGCATACCATAAGTTACAAGATCATTTGAGAATATGAGTCATTAGTCAAGGTTTATTACAAATAATAGTGTATTTTAGAAAGGGTAAAAGACGGAATAGGTTTTCGATGACCGCTAAACTTAATCCACGATGAAATTATAATTTTATTCATGCTACTTATATCAAAATTTTATAAACTACGAAAATTATTTGTGCAAAAAATTGCAAGCGTATGTTATTGTTGACAAATAATAATGTGATGAATCGAGAGTATCATCCTACATGAAACAAGTTTTAAATTGAATTATATCAACCCATTATTAAATTCAAATGTAACCTAAAAAAAGAGATACATGTTTATTTATCTAAATTATTTTATTAGTTATCTAAATTATTTTTAAATAAATATGGAAATTAATGTGCTGGAATTCTGAATCCACCTATAATATCCTACTTTCAATTAGCAACCTATATAATTTATTGTGATTTGTGTATTCATGACTATCGATAATTCAATTTTATTTAACTATCTCTTTTGAAGTAAGTTAAATCTATTATAAGCGCGATCTGATCGTATTCTTAGTCCGAATTTATATACAAGTACACATTCAATTACTCGGTTATATATATGATTGCACACACCATACATGTTATTCCAAACATTTATTATTCGTGTGTTGAAATTACAAAGTTCCAAACTTATTATGAACCACCCATCACTACATAAGTAACTAATTACCTAATTGGTAATCAAACAATTAAATAATTCAACAATTCATATCAAATCAATCAAGAAAAAAAATTAACTAAGCTACTTAGTCTTTGAATTAAAAATAAGAAAATGTAGGTTTCACCTTTATCCAATACAAATAATGATTTAGCCTAACATAATTTCTATAATATTATAAGAAGAATAATGATAAGTAGTCACCTGGAACATGAATGAATACAAAAAGTCTTGATCTTCAATTTCAAGCTCTAAATTTTCAAGTTTTTGATTTAACGAGCCTTCATTTTTTGCTAGGTTTGGTCTCTCTCCAAAAAGATGTGAATTTGTCTCTTCTTCTTGATTAACTTGTTGATATGATGTGGTATGAGAGTCTAGAGAGACTCCCTGATGTTTAGCCCTTGTTTGTATTAATATATCACGAAATTAGGTCAAGAAACAGGTTCAAATTGGGTTCCAAAAGAGTTTGAGTGAAATAAGGAAAGTTATCTCGTCTAGTCAGAAATTGTACTATGTGTGCACATGGCATATCCCATTGCCCATGCATGGCAAAGTGATTCAAGCTCTGAACTTCTTCCAAGGTATTTTTGGTCTTTTTTCATGTAATTTTCATCATTTGACTTCAAATCTCATCCAATTGGTCCCGTATACCATTAAATCAACATTTTGTAGTTCGCATCAACTAGTAGAGATTTACAATTTGTTCTCCAAACTTTGAAAATCATCCTTTTTAGCGAATTTTTGTTTCTTTTTTCCAAGTTCACGTCCAATTACTGATTTTCACCTAACAAATAATAACTACTCAAGATTAAGCCCTAATTCATCAAAAGTACTCTCAAATATTCATATTTCAAAGCTTAAATAAGTGTATAAATTATACTTATCAAACATCCTCAATCTTGAACATTTGTTCGTTCTCAAGTAAAACTATAACACATCTCAACAAGTAAGCATACAACTGCTAATTTCCTAATTGTTAGCCAATCAATCAAGTAATGCAACAAATTTGGTCATGTAACTTGTATTTATCTATGATTGAAATTATTGTATTCAAATTTATGAACAACTTCAAAATTACAATACAAAAACCAATTTTCCCTTATCTAATGTAAAATTGATTTTTGTGTGTGAAGAATTGAGTAAAACATCATAAATTCACAAGTTGTTTCAACTCTTGATCTTTAATGGTCAAATATATTATTTCTTCACTCGTGAGATACACACATCAAACTTATTCTTTTAATTCTTATTCTCAAGGTGTAATCTAAGGTTGAATAAATATATCAATCCTCACATTCTCCAGTTTGGATAGATTTCACTAATTGTAAGTTAATATTTAAACAAATAAGGATTCTATTTTATTTTGATTGCTTCAACCTCCCGGAATCAAATAGGCTAACAATTGTCAAGTGTCTAATTTTTTAAAATATGTGTTTGAGACTTAATCAATGCATATAGTTTGTCTTCTGTTTCATGCACCGCTTTCTCAAATTTGTTGTATATATTCTGTTTCATGCACTAACTTGATCCCTTTTTTAGTCTTTTTTTCTGATATTTTCAATAAGTATCCTCATTGAGATCTTTTATAAGGTAGTTTTCACTCATAAATCATTGCAACATTTTTCTTTTTATATGCAATGATTAGTGCAATGCCCATCATTAAACACTCATCATAAAAAACAATCTCTAATTTAAGATTTTCACCTAATTTTCATCTTGTAGGCCTCAGAAAATCCACACTAAAATTTATATACATGGAATCTCCATTCATCTCAATATTTCGCTGCAACAGTTCGATCACCCCGTACTATACTAATATTTGGTTTAAGGATGTATTATATAGTGGCATTCAGGTTTAGTATCTAAGTTCCAGTATTCTAACCTATCAAGCCATATGAATCAATTGATTCCTTTACAATGAAAAACTTAATTCAAGTACTCAATAAATATAAAACTCTACATGCATTAATTTAAGTATATAACTTATTCACAATTCATAAACTAATATATAGTTTCAAATATTACATCATAGTCGACAATGCTAACTAACTCACACAAGTAACCAAACTAAAAATCACTAATGACAAAATATTTTTGGAATTTTTTTAAAAAATATATTTTTTTTTTCTATTTTTTCATATATAATAAAACAATAAAATTTCAAGCAAGCATAAGAAAACAATAGAAACTCAATGTTTTTCCCAACACCTCCAAATTTAAATCAAACATTGCCTTCAACGTCTCAAAATATTATGAATTAAGTAAAATAAAAGGTGAAAGAAGGGAATAAGGTACTCCTAGGATATATGTCTGTAGTGGAGGCTAATTTCGAAAGAAATTACTGGAGTTAGATGATCCACGTTGCAATGTCATTTTCCTAACATTTATTATCAGTGTTTGGAAATTCAAAGTTCTAAACTTTTTGTGAATCTTTCAACATTACAATAAGTAGCTAATTACCTAATTGTGATCAAGCAATTAAATAATTCAATAAAGCATACAAGATCAATCAAGAATACAATTTAACTAAACTATTTGATCTTTGAATTAAAAATAAAAAAAATATATAGATTTCATCTTCATCAAATACAAACAATGATATAGCTTAGCATGATTTCTATAATATTATAAGAATAATAATGAAAAAACGTCACCCGGAACATGAATGAATATAAGAATTCTTGATTTTCAATTTCAAGCTTTATATTTTCAAGTTCTTGATGTAATCAGTCTTCAGTTTTTGTTAGTTCTGATCTTCTCTCCCAAAATACATGAATTGCCTCTTTTTCTTGATGAATTTTATGATATGATATGGTATGAGAGGGTAGAGAAAGCCCACTCAATGTTTATCCATTGTTTTGTATTTATAGATGGCGAAATTATGTTAAGACACGTGTCTAAATTGGGCTCCAAAAGGGAGTGAATGAAATAAGGAAAGTTGTACTCTCTGGTCAGAAGTCCGAAATTGTACCATGCGACATCCCATTGCCCATGCATGGAAGGAACGATTTAGGCTCGGGTTGGTAAGAGTGTAACCTTGCGTGCACAAGGAATTATCCCCATGCGCACATATGGTTTTGTCTTCCAAGGTATTTTCGGCCATTTCTTCGTGAAATTTTCATCATTTGGCTTCAATTTTCATCCAATTGATCACATATACTCTTCTATCATCGTTTTGTAGTCTGAATTAATTATTTGATATTTATAATTTGATTCCTAAACTTTGGAAGTCATCATTTTCGTTGATTTTCATTCATTTCTTCCAAGTTCACGTATAGTCACCGAGTTTCACTTAAAAATAGTAAATACACAAAATTAAGTTATAATTCATCAAAATTACTCCCAAATATTTCTATTTCAAGGTCTAAATAAGTGTATAAATTACAATTATAAAAAAATAATTCATTACCCCAAATTTAATAACATTCAACGGGCAGTTAAGTCACTAATGACTAAATAATAGTTGTGGAATACCAATACGAAGATGCTAATTACTTTAGTCGTTGTAATATATTTTTTCAAAAAAAAAAATGTTATAAATCAACCAAAAAATACCTAATTTCTCTTGGCGGATAAAAAGCCATAATGCGCTAGCCACAATTATTTTGGTTATAAAGTAGATGTTTAATTTTTAATTCTTATATATAACACAAAATTACAAGATAATATATTAAAAAAATAGTTAGTCAAAACTTTGTGATAGATCTTTAATATAGCCAAGGTTGCAAAATCGTATTTTATTCAGATTGGCGAATGATTCTTACAAATCGTAAGATTCTACTAAATAATCCATATATAAACAAAGAGTCGCCTGTTTGTGCATTGTTACTAAGACTGCATGCCCATTTTACTGTTATCGTTTTTAGCCCTTTAAACGCAAGATCTATATCTCTATATTCAGAACATTTTCAAGGAACTTTTTATTTATAAACAGTATTTTATGCGTAATAGAGAGCTTCTATAATTTTAGAAAATAAAGTTTTTTATACACTTCAACAATACTCTCTATTTTGACTCTTCATTTTGCTTTTCTCAAGAAATGTTTATTGATTTTTCCTCCTATTTTATTTAACATAATTCTTTTATATGTCAAGACTAATCATTTTAAATATAGTTTGAATAATTTAAAAAGTAAAATATTGAAATCCATGATTTGTTAATTGCAATAATTGTAAATTAAGAATGTAAAGTGAGCTTGACTCTCTAAATTTAGAAAGTCAAACTCATTTATTATTTTAAAAAGTTAAATTAGAGTATCTTGTAACCTAGTTTAAAATATTAATTCTTTGAAGTAAAGAGTATTTTGAATTTAGAGAGTTCCTTGAAGATGCTCTCACATGATCGTACAAAATCTTGCAAGTGCAGAGTATTGTAGATAAATAATAAAGTTATGAATATAGTATCATCCCACAAAAACTATGTATTTAATCTAGGGTCAATTAATTCAAACTCTAATTGAATAGTCACGTTTTGATTATCGATTCTATGATAATTTATCTAATTACTAAGTTTTATAATGAGCAAATTATGATGGCTTTTGTAAGATTAGGTTGAGTCATCATTAACACTTCGAATCCCCTTAAAAATTATTTTAATACAATCCAATGTCATGAAAATATGGATGCATTCTTGTTAATCAATATTCCTAAATTATATAAAAATCTCTTTCGAGTAAAATTAAATCTATCATCTCATATGACTTTCCTATATCTCAATAAAAGATACTAATATGAAAGCGTGTATTAAAACATTAGGACATCTACTGAAATCATACATAACATAAGAGTATATCTCTATCTTCTATAGGACCTCAAAGCGATTGTTATAATGCGCTATCTATCCTATTATCAATTTCGATGATAATAAAATTAAAACATTAATCCAATTAGCGATAAAATAATCGAAAAGAATTAAACACTATAACAATCATCCAAGAAATAATTCACATCCGATGTCAAAAATTTGAAAATATATTAAAACTTTATAATAATGATTCATCTATATCTTAATAATTGAAAACTTAGCCAAACATTACAAATTCACAAGAAATCATCTTTGTTTTATGGAACATCACCCCGATTTTTTTATTAATGAAGAAAAATAAGAGAAATCTTGAAGTCTTAAATCTCTTCAATGCTTTCTTAATTGTTTCCAGTTACACATTTCTCTTCTTTGCCCAAAAATCAGCGTTAGATCATCAATTGATTGAAGCCTATTGATATTCCCACAAGAATGATGAATTCATCTATTTGATTGTAAGATTTTGCTGTAATTCTTGGTATGAGAGGTGTTTTTGAGCTCTTGCCTACTTCTGTATTTTGTAACGGTCGAAATTAGCTTAAAAAGTGTGCTCAAAGTTGTTACCAAAATCAGTTCTGATTGAAAAAGGAAAATGACAAGTCTAGCCAGTCAAATTGCGTGCGCATGGTTGATGTGATTTAGAGGTGCAAAGTCAAACGAAAATAAGGCCACGTATGATTGCAAATTTTTCCATGAAAAATATCACATTTGAAGAAAACGAATTTTACTTTGACCGTTTGATTACAATGTGTAAATACAAATAGAATTCCAAGGTACAATAATTTTAAGCTGTATTTTCTTTGTTTTCATGGAAAAAGAATTCCTATAAGTTTGGTAAATTATTATTTTTCAACAACATGAAATTGAAATTCCTTTCCACCTTTTTCTATCAAACGAACCATAAGTTTTTTTGATTTTCTATGATTCGGTTCGATTCGAAAGATCTCATTGGAATCCTTAAAATTTGCGATTTCTATGCAATTCAAATAGTTTTATTATTTGGATTGTAAAATTGTAGATGGTATGATTCGGATCATGATTTTAACAAACTTGAGTATACCTAATTATTTGAGTGTCGTTCTGTTTTATCATGTATTAAAATTTGAACTATTTTAGGACTAAACACTGAAATTCAATACCAATATTAACCGGAGGGGGTCAAAATCTCCTAAAAGAATTATTATTTTTTTGTGAGAAATGAAATGTGGAATAAAATGAGTCATTTAATTTCCCTTATCATTTTATGCCATATCGCTGTTATTTAAATTATGGCTACAATTCCAATTAAGGTAGATAGCATTACTCTTATTTATAAATGAATGATAGTAAGTGGTGTGACTAGCGGAGTTTTTAATGTATAGCAAAAGTCAAAAAGGATGAACGGTGGAGTTTTGGTGGAATATATTATATTCTATTCTATTTTTATAACCAAGCTGGCTGCTTAATTTGAAATTTAAAACCTCTGCACCTATTGCTTGGTCCAACTCCCACATTCTCATGTTCCATTTAGAAAAATTACACTTGCGGTCCGACCTTTCTTTTTTGGCAGTTGTAATCTCTAAACTAGTTTTTGTAGCACTCAATAAACATTTTTACCCTTTATCTTTGATTTAAAACTCTGTCGTAAAGTGAATACTGTTCCTCCTCAAGATCCCTCTACTAAAATAAAAAGCTTTATAAAATGTAATAGAATCTTTTCTACAAAAGCCAATCCACTCTCGGAGTTTTCAAACTTAACGTACCGAAACATTAAGAGCTAAAGGAAAACTAACTGAGACCCTATTAATAGCAATAAACAAGAGAAAATTGGGGGTTTAAGAAAAACAAACACGTTTTTTCATAGCTTTTAACCACTCAAATCCCGTGCTCACAAAAATCCTGTATCGTCTTCTTGAGTCTCTCTTCTGAAAATCCTATACGGTGATCTACTAGCTTCTTTTTTCTTTTTAGGCCTCTGAATTTTTATACTATAGCCACACCACATTTTCTGATCCTTATCTGCATTTTGGTTGTTTAGTTTGTTAGACTGAAAATAGATCCAAAACAATTATGCGAAAACAAATTGGATCAAAAAAAATCAAAAAGTCACAAATTAGATATATACCTCCGGCCATTGCTGTTGTTCTAGAAGCTCTCCTTTTGCTTTAGGTATTGGTACTTCTAAGCTCTCAACACTTTTACAATGATGATATATAATCTGTATTTTCGGTTGTGTTTGAGCTTAGGGACCAAATCCCTTTATATAGCCAAGCTTCCATCAAGCTTTGGCTGCCATTACCATATTTTCCAATCAATGGGCGTGAAACTGTAAGCTAAAATTGAAGGCTCCATTAAGCTGAAATTGAATGCGGCATAAACTAATATTGGACACATTTATTGAAGAAAAGAATCGGTTACATTCTCCTACTTGGTCCATACGTTTAACCTAATATCTCAACTTAATCACATCGATTGTCCTTCTTAAGAAACAGACAGATGAATAATAGCGATGAGTCCTCTAATAACGAGTATTATCTTCCATGTATTACAATGTATTTAGTTCCTCAAAAAATATTCTTTATGTGGCAACAATACTTGATAAAAAGGACCCTATGTCTTATTCTTGGTCATACATAGATGTATTTTCTCAAATAAATTAAGGCGTGCATGAAAATGAGAAAACAATACTATAAATAAGAGTTTCATACAAAAATTGTATATATCATTACATAAGTGGAACCAAGTCCCATTTTCTCTGTATGATTCTTGAATTTAAATGGTGGCATGCCTTTAGTCAAATGATCAACAATCATCAATTTAGTGCTTACGTGCTCAATGACCATTTTTTTTTTTTGACACAATCCCTTATGTCTAAATATTTAATGTCGATGTGTTCACTTCGACTACACTTTTGTTGTTCCTAGCCATAAAGACAGTAGACGAATTGTTGCAATAATTTCTCAATGGTCTAGAAATGGAATTTATAACTCTAAGACCAAATATGAAACTTTTGATCTATACACCATGCGAAGTAGCCTCAAAACAGAAAACGAATTTGGCTTCCATAGTGGAAGTAGCAATCAAGGGGTTTTTTTTGTTTTGTATTTTTTTTTTTCACTCCTCCATGATATAGCTTCACTAGCCATCATAAAAACATACCATGATGTTGATTTGCGTGAATCAACACAGCCAGTAAAGTCTGAATCTGAGCATCCAATCACTTTCAGATTATCCATTTGTTTATACAAAAGTATGTAATTTTTGGTTCCTTGAAGGTACCTTATTACTTTCTTTACTGCTCTCCAATGGTCCATACCTGGAATAATCTGATATCGTCATAACATTCCTATAACAAATATAATATGAAGCATTGTGTAAACTTGAGCATACATCAAGCTTCCGACAACATAAGCATATGGGATGTTCTTCATTTGTTCCATTTCTATATCATTTTTTGGGCATTGGCTCAAATTGAACCTATAATCCCTTCGGAATGAGAACTATATTTGATGAACAATCCTTTATCTGAAATCTTTCTAAAATTTTATTGATATAGGTTTCCTGAGACAGGCCCAATATTCCTCTTAATCTGTCTCTATGAATCTTAATATCAATGACATAAGATACCTTACGTATATCCTTTATAAGAAAATGTTTAGAGAGGAATTGTTTCACCAAATGAAACGAACTTTTGTCATTGGTTGCAAGTAAAATATCATCTACATATAAAACAAGAAAACAAATCGTACTCCCACTAACCTTCTAGTGTATACATTGATCGATTTTCAACAAATCCGAACGAAGAAATTACTCAATGAAATTTAAAATACCATTGACGGGATGCTTGTTTTAGACCTTATATAGATTTCTTAAGCTTATAAACTAATTGCTCACCATCATTGGAGGAGAATCCTTTAGGTTGTTTCATATAAACCTTCTCATCTTAATCTCCATTGAGAAATACTATTTTCACATCCATTTGTTGTAGTTCAAGGTCAAAATGGGTTACTAATGTCAAAACAATGCCTAGGGAATCTTTTTTAGACACTCAAGAAAATGTCTCTATATAATCGATTCTCATCTTTTGAGTGAATCCCATAGTAATAAGTCTCACCTTGTATCTCTTAATGTTTCCTAGTGAGTCTTTCATCTTAAAGACTCATTTACATCCAATAGCTTTAGCACCTTAGGCAACTCAATAAGATCCTAGACTCTGTTACTCTTCATGAAACTCATTTCTTCTTTCATGACATTGTACCATAATTCTGACCCTTTGCAACTTATGACCGCTGAAAATGACTCAGGATCATTTTCGATTCCAATACTGTAGTCAGGTTCTTGTAGGTACACTTCATAATCACTAGGAATTGCTAACCATTTTGTTCTAACATATTTTCTTAATATTGTACCATCATCTTCCTGCGAAGCTTGTGGTTCAACTGTTTGTTTAGGAGGTTAGGGTAATTCCTAAATTACCTGATCTACTTGAACATTGTTAGTAGCTTGTGGAATTTCAATGAATGGTTGTTCAACAATTGTTTGTACTTGAGGGGTGCTGTGGACTATGACTAATGTGTCACTTGAGGTGAAAGATTGAGATTCTAAATGATCATGCTCAAAAACTTTGTTATTGGTTTGATCGTTCCTACTTATCTAGTCATTCTCAAGAAATTTAGCATTCTTGATTATACAATCTTAGCATTTTAAGATAGATAGTAAAATATGTACCCTTTAGATCTTTTGTCATATCTAATGAAATACCCACTAATAGTCCTAGGGGTCCTGCTTCTTCTCTTGTGGATTATAGATTCTTACTTCAGACAAACATCCCTAAACGCACATAAGTTGCAAACTTGGTGTCCAACCTTTCAATAATTCAAATGACAATTTTGGGACAGCCTTGGTTGGAACTCAATTTAATATGTACACTGCCATCTTAAGTGCTTCAGTCCACAATGATTTAGGAAGATTGGAACTACCAAGCATGCTCCGCACTATGTCCAATAATGTTCGATTTCATCTTTTTGTCATACCATTCTGGTTTGGCGAACCAGACATAGTATATTGGGCAATTATCCCATACTCTTGAAGAAACTTAGCGAACGGACTAGGTGCTTGTCCATCCTCCGTGTATCTACTGTAATATTCTCCACTTTTATTTGATATTATGATCTTAATCTACTTTTCACATTGTTTCTCTACTTCGGCCTTAAAGGTTTTAAAGGCATATAATACTTCTCTCTTATTATGAAGCAAGTAGAGATACATATATCGTGAGTAATCATCAATAAATGTGATGAAATATTTCTGATGATATGAGTCCATGTCTGACTACATATATCATTTTGTATGATTTCTAATATGTCTGAACTCCTGTTGGCATCATTCTGGGACTTACTGGTCTGCTTTCCCTCAATGCATTCCACAGATGTGTCAAAATCGGTGATATCTAGAGTACTAAGTACCCCCATCATTTACTAATCTTTTAATTCTTTCTATAGGGATATCTCCGATGCCACAACATAGATGAGTCTTCATTAAAATTACACTGTTTAGTGCCAGTGTGAACATGCATTGAACTATAAGTGTTATTGTTCTGTAAATTAATACGATAAAGACCATAAGACAAAATACCATTACCAACACAAATAGAATTATATAATAAACCGAATGACATGTTTGAAAAATTAAGGAATATCCAATTGGTACAAGTTTGGAAATAGAGATCAAGTTTCGTGAAAAACATGTAACATAAAAGGTCCTATCTAATTTCAAAACAAAACCTCTACTTGAAGTTAAAATGCATGTCCATATAGCCTCCACATGTGAGTCCATTTTGTTTCCAGATAAAATATTTTGTTACTTCCCACTGACTTCCTTAGGTTTGCATAACTTCCAAAGAGTTTGCAATATGGATTGTAGATCCATAATCAATCTACCAGGTGTTAATACTTACATTAGCCATATCAGATTCATACCAAGCAAACGAGATTGAATTACTTTTATCTTCAAGCCATTTCTTAAATTTGGCACAATCATTTTTTCATGTGTCCCTTTTTTTTTTTAATAAAAGTAACACTAGACCTCTTTCTTGATATTATCTTGAGGTGGTAATTTACCTTTTCCCTTCTGATTGGCTTGTGCATTTCCCTTCCCAAGGGTTGTAATCAGTAGTACACTTTTACCTTGTTCCATTATTAGCATTCATTCTTCTTGAATACACATAGTCATTAATTCATTTATTGACAATTTATCCTTATGTGTGTTGTATGAGATTTTGAAAGGTCCGTACTATGCACAATGAAGGATTCAGACATCTTAACCTCGAGTTTCTTAAGTTAAGTTGTAATGTTTCTCATCTATATGATGTACTTACGCACAACTTTTGCACTGGTGAGCTTTAAGGATGAGAACTTCAATATAAGAGTGCTTGCTAATGCCTTATCTGAAGTGACGAATTGATCATCAATGGCCTTTATTAAGTCTTTGACCTTGTCATGCTGATCGATATAACCATGTATACCACTAGGATTTTAGTCTTTATGAACATTACAATAAGGCGATTAGATCGCTCCCATTTTTCATAAAAGCATAATGTGCTGCAGTGCTGGTATCAGTGATTTCAGGTGATTCGTCTTTCGTAATTGCATAGTCAATATCAATCCACCCTAAATTGACAATAATTCTCTCATTCCATACTTTTTCGTATCATCCTTGAAAATGTTACAACGAATATCAGAGAATTAGCAAATTGTGAAGTTGCATAATATTAAAAAATGGTTTTCTTAAAATTGAGGTTCAATTGAATAGATTGCATGTTTTACGAATATAAATCATACTAAAATTGAATATAATGATATAAAAGTTGTCTGTGGGCTAAATTTTTAACTCTAAGTTTATTCAGTTATTCCCTATGATAGAATTATTAAATTATGCACTTATTCATAATTCTTGTGGGCAAATTATGTACTTATTCATAATTCCCGTGGGCAAATTATGAGGTAGTTTGATATTTTATCTAATTAATTATATAAGTATTAAAAAAAATTCTTGTGGGATAAAATTCATTATATTAAGTATAATTAATTACAATTTAATGTCTTTAATCTTTATGTGATCCCGATCTTAATAAATAATTTTATTTAATTGAAGATGTTGTGGCTAATCCTTAAATAAATAAAACTATATAGATCACTAGACATTATCCTTTTATACATAAACAATTAACTTAATATGAAGATAATTCTAATAGCACAATTTTAACTAACATGATTATGCACAAAATATTCTCATAAACATAACAAATTGCATAAAATAATTAAAACATAATTAACTCATGCAAAATAAATATGAGTATAATTGTAACTTTTCATAGCTTAATTCATCCTAAAATTGCATATATTATTCTAAACATAAATAATTAACATATGCAAAAATTAAATACACATAAGTATAAAAAATAAAATAAAAACCTAAGAATCAAACTTTGCATAATTGGCCCATAAATAAAACTGCATGTTTGAATTCTATAACATTGACAATAAAAAACGAGATTTGCAGATTTCTCCTCAAAACACCAAGGTAGAGGTTATGGGGGTGCTTTGATACCAATTGTTAGACTGAAAATCGATCCAAAACAATTGTGTGGAAACAAATTGGATCGAAAAAATCGAAAAGTTACAAATCGGATGTATACCTTCGACTATTGATGTTGTTCCAAAAGCTCTTATTTTGTTCCATGAATTGGTACTTCTAAGCTCTCCACACTTTTACAATGATGGTGTCTAATCTGTATTTTCGGTTGTGTTTGAACTTAGGGACCAAACCCTTTATATAGCGAAACTTCAATCAAGCTATGGCTGTCATTACCAAATTTTCCAATCAATGGGTGTGAAACTGTAGGCTGAAATTGAAGGCCGCATAAACTGACATTGGACCACATAATAACTTCTTTTCTTAGCCTTACAATGGTTGTTTATGAGAAGTTATGGAAAATAGTAGTATATTACAACATCTCTAATTTGCAAAGAAAGAATATTTTTACCTTATCATTTAACTATGCAAAAACAAAACAAAAATATAATGGGAGAAGACAAATAAAATCCGCATAGAGGTCAGAGGCAATTGTGTGAGGTTGTATGGCTTTCGTTTTTTCTTTCATTTTAATTTCTTTCTTTTTTCTTTAGACATAAGAGTAATAGCAGCTATTTCTATCCGATGGAAAAGGATCTNAAGATCTCGTGCATTGGAACCCATTGTTATGATCCTGAATCCATGAGTATAGAGCATTTTGTTTTCAAGTGAAATCCCCTAGTATATGAAAGAGCGAAAAAGTGTTTTTATTGTTGTGGAATAAAAAACTTTTGTATCTTAATGCACTTATTTATTTATTTGGAGCTATTAGATCGAGATCTACTTTTTGGGGAATATGAGTCGAAACAATAACAAGAATATTTCTAGTGGA
>CAIGRN010034873.1:0-18846 GCA_903798345.1 Fraxinus anomala
TAACTCCTTATGTACAATTAGCATTATTTCATCACAAAATTTTTGATATTTCAAATTTGTATTGAGATATTAAAATTTTAGTGATAGAACATTCAAGCAGGAACAATACTTTTGAACTTGCAATAAATTTAAGAGAGCCTATATGGACGTAGATGATATTCGATACATAATTTTGAATTCAATCAAATAGCTTAAATGGAAACATTTAACATTTTTTCTTTCATATAGTCAAACACTATTGAAGTTACTTTTTCGTACAAACTCAACGAGCCAACCACAAGTTTTACCATACATCACATATTAACGATCTTTTTCACGTTGTTGATTCTTCTGAAATGTGTTTACTTTACTTATAAATCTCACAAAGATATCGAGTAAAGCAAGTTTTTGTTTCATATTTCTTTTTCTTCAACTTGAGCTAGCATCTTGGTTGCCAGGGGATTGAGACCAAAAGGGCAAAGGAAATATGACGTGTGAAACCAAAACTACTGCGATTTCCCTAAAAGATGTTCGTGATATCCCATAAACATATTTACTTTACTCATATATTCAGTAGACAATTGGATATATGAAAAAAGACTAATTCGATTACACATCATAAAGTCGAAACTCAAATGAAAATTCCAAACTTTCCATTGTTAATTGTGTGACTTTTCAATCTTTTGTTCAAACATGACTCGTTTTAGCTTTATTTAATTTTTGAGAAAGATTGTACATCCATCTTTTTCTCTTTTGTTTGTTGCCACTATTTAAAAACATGTCCACATTCTTAGGTATTAATATATAATACGTACATTGTCACTATCCTTTACACTAAAGCAACGTTGGTCCGACATGGTGGCCGGTGGCCCGTGCCACTGTCTATGTTAGGTTGTCCCTTCTCTAACTTTCTTTCCTTTTTTTGCTTGTTTGGTATAACATATATACTTTTTAACTCATAAAAAATATAATATTTCATGCTTTATTTCGTTTCCTTCCCTTATGATATGTTTACTATGTTAACTTAAATTGAATCAAACCACTTAAATTAATTATGTGATATATTTATATGTTACCCTACTGAATTTAACATAACAAATTATTAGTTAACTCGTATATTTGCATAGACGGTAACTTTTGAATGTGCAATTAGCCTAATTTATATGCATATTTCATTACGTAGATGTATCTGTTGATGTGAAATTTATTAATATGCCTCATGATGAATATTTATTTATATTTTGTTACGCTATTCTCTTTGTAATTCATAGAAATGAGAGTTGTACAAATCTCTTATACGTTTATATATAATACTCTCAGTTAGTTCTCAAAACAACAAAAATATTATTAATTAGATTAACAGAAAATTTGTTCTCCATGAAATTTACAATTTACTATATTAAAGGCGTGTTTGGATGTGCTTATATAAGCACCTATATTCACTACTTTTTCTGGTTCAAAATAAATAATTAGTGAGTTTTAAGCACGATCAATCAAGTGTTAAAATAAGTTAACTAGAGAAACATGTAGTTTAGACTTGTGATGTGAACTTCTCGATCCAATTATCACGTAGTTCACTAATATGAATGATAAAATATCTCATTTTTGCTCAACTCAAATGAAAATAAGAATATTTTAATTCCCTCTTGCCTAACCGTGCCTCTCAAACATATTCCTAAGTGTGATGGGGAGGGCCATCCCGTCCCCATTTCGATCTCTACTTGTGATTTAACTTGCCTCAAATGCTGGGACTCGAATCCAAACCTCTTGTCATTTTTGCTAATGTGACCTTATTCAAAACTATGTATTGATGCACAAAATAATAGTTGATGACAGAAGACCAAAGGTCAAAAATCAAGACTTCAAATTAATTATCCCCTTGTTATCTTCCACGCGTCAAAATTCCATTTAACAGCTTTATGTGTTAGAAAAACTTCTATAATGTCAGAAATATATATTAGATTCCTTTGAAATACTATTCTTTGCATTCTCAATTTACTCGCTACATGTACAACTTTGTTACCTTAGTACAGCACATCCCATCATATCAAATGTGAACATGAACACTAAGACAACATTCTTCATTCAATAATCCTCTCATCTCATATAGAACCCTAAATTCTATCTGAAAATTAATTTTCGTGTCCATTCTGTGAATCCCATTTAAAAGTGCTTGTGTTTTAGTGAATTTATACTATTTCTTGATTTATTCTGTGGGGAAATGGATGTGGATTTCTGGGCTGCAGGAGTTCATTCAGCTAAGAAGGTTTCTGCTCTCCAAGATGCCAGACTTAACAACTCAAGTATGGATAGTTGATTAATTTCCCAGTTTTAGTTTTTGGGTTCTTGAATTTGCTTTTTTCCTTGCTCTAAATAATTGTTATTCGCGAGGTTTTGTTTATTAGATTTTTTTTTCCTAATTGATTCAGCTTAAAGAGTATGCTTCAATTATTGTTTATTTGGCTATGAAATCCTGACTTTGTAGTGGTTTTGAGTAATAACTGATAATTAGGACATATTTTATAGAAAAAGGAGAAAATTTGGGGAATTAAAGGCAGCCAGTATTGGGAATTTCATATTTTTCACACATATTATGTCTGGTTAGATTGTAGAAAAGCGAGATGGAAAAGTTCTAATGAATTATTAATGTTGCTTGAATTTAACAGTGCAAGTTTTTGGGTTTTTGAATTTTTTTTCATTAGCTCCTAATTTTTCACGAGATTTTGTCCCTTAGTAGATGATTTATATGTTGCAACTGAGTTAGCTTTAGAAATATGCTTTTAGTACTCTTTATTTTTTGTGCATTTCTTAGAATTGGCTGTGAAAGAGCACTATTTATTTGGACATGAAATCCTGAATTTGTAGTTGTGTTGAGTAATTGATGATAGATAGGACTTATTTAAAAATTGATAAAAAAAAAAGGCACCCAAGTATCACAAATTTCAATTTTTCACGCAGTTTGCGTATAGTTAAATTGTAAAAAAGAGAGCCAATTTTTTTTTTTTTTTTTTCAACATGAATTCTTAATGTTTTGTTGAATCACTTTGGTTTTTCAGTTTCTTAATGTTTCCAATTGTTTGTGGCTGTCCTAATGAATCATAAATTTTCTTAAATTTCGAAATCTGATGATGTTTTGTTTCATCAATAGGCAACCATTTAATCATTGATGATGAAGGGGATGATGAAATGAGAGCTTGGTTTCTTTGCCCTTTTTGTTACGTTGAAATCGATGTTCCCGTGCTTTGTATCCATCTGCAAGAAGAGCATTGCTTCGACTTGAAAAATGCCGTAAGATAGTTACCTATTAATGCCATTTCTACTTTCGCTTAAAAAACTTGTAAGTTATTAGTAAAATGAGTAAATTTACCCCTCTGAGTGTGCATATTCAGATAATTTATACTTGTACAAGGAGTTCCATGTTTGACATAAAAGTTCCTTATAAGTTGACAAGCTGGTTCAAGTTTCTTATTTGAATCAATTAGTTTATTATTCCATCTCGAAAGCATTAACTTTATGTAATTATCAACTTGACTATGGATATAAAAGTCGATCATAACAGATAATTAACCCCCACATTAGGAGGTTAATAATCAAGATTTTTTATAATCCTGCAAGTTTCTATCTGCAATTGTTAGTAGTGAATAAGTGTGGTTAATCAATAGATGTTTGTGCTTACTATTTGATAATAAGGAATCTAGTGGACTCCATTAGATTATTAATTGAAACATACAAGAGCATGTTTGGCAAAGCTTTTATTAGATTATAAGTTGTAGGTCCTACTGAATGTATGGATAATAAGTGGGTAAAGTAGGTAGAAGTTGTGAGTCATACATTATGGATAAAAATAGAGTTTGACTAGCTTATAAGCCATTATAAACCTTGCCAAGCATGCACTATTGTACTTTTGATAAAGTAGGAGTGGAGTGTTCGAAAAGCTCAAATTAGAATTGGATTTGTCTAAAGCTCAAACAAATGGTCAGATTTTACTAATACCATTTCTATCTTAACATACATACTTCATGTTTGTTTTGTTACGAGGGCGGAGTGATAACATAGTTTCATTCTTGAAAATTCTCTTCTAGGTTTGTCCCATATGTGCTGCAAATTTAGGAAAAGATGCAATCGGCCATTTTACGATGCAGCATGCACATTCAATAAAGGTATTATTGTCATGTAAAGTAAATTCGACCGATATGGAACCAGTAACTGAGCAGTTTGTCTTTTTTCTTTTTCAGAGGAGGAAAAAAGCTCAAAAATCCAGCTTTTGGGGTAATATATCCACAAACATTGTTATGGACATCGGAGAACTTAGTTCATATTCGATGAGTGGTCAGATTAATGGAAGCGAACCTACACCTGATCCACTCCTGTCGCCATTTCTCTGCAATGTGCCCCGTTCGGACCCTAAAGACAGTCGAAAAGATGCAACTTCTTACATTGCTTCAATTAGTGATGTAGAAAGGTACGTATTTTCTATGAGGTAGTACAGCATTTTTCATCATAATCGTGAAGTGCGGAAACCAATAAAAAGTTAATAATTCTATATTGTTCACTCTTTTTGCAAAAATATTTCGAAGATATCATGATGTACATAATTTATCAGTCTGTTCATACTACTGATGTATATCTCATTTGAAACCCTAGCATTTCATCATACAACATAACAAAGAATCCTACACACGTGAAGCCTTTACATACTAAAAGGATTATACTTATAATACTTGAAAAACAGAAAGCTAATAGAGTCTGAAGATCGAATTTGTCAATAAGAGGCCTCTTAGGAAAATGTATATGCTCAACATTTTGATTGGCAATTAGGATGAATAGGATTGTGTCATTGCGAGATGAAAGAAAGTGGATGAGGAGAAAGGTTGTACAAATGCACATTATTATATGATAACTTCTCCGAATTTGCTAAGTTTTACTAAATTTTTGGCGATTAGTTGAGTTGGCTTTTAGAACTCACACTGATGTACAGATGTAAAGTGTTCAGTTCAATCATCCCCTTGCTGTCAGTTTAAGTCCGGGTTTGAGTTATGACAATTCTATCCTCCCACATGAAGAGCCTCACATATTGAGAGCTTCACTAGGCATATGCTTTTGGTTTCACTTGACCATTTGCCTTGTTAAGTGGATTAGAATAGCTTAGTCTTTCATTATATGATTGCATATAACTTTGTTTGATCAAGTGATTTGGAATAGAGTAAAACTGAAATTTCATTAATAGTGCATTCCTCGTTATGCACACCCCCTGCGCGCACGCACACACCCCTCCAAAATGAGAAAGGGTAAACCTGGCTCGACTTGTTGCAGTTTATGGTTAGTGTTGATTCTACAGAAATACTACTTCACAACAAAGAAAATATGAATTCCTTGCCACAAAAATTATTCGAAGATAGAAAAGCAAATTCAAGAAATTTTCTTGCCTACGTAAAAATGATATTTTAACAACTGAAAATCTTTCTTAGTTGCTGGATTGAGGGAAAAGAATAGGAAAGGTGATTTACTATATTTCTGATCGAACTCTTTTTCCTTTACGTAATGGGATTCACAGAATGAATACTCACTTCAAACAAGAACTTTATTTCAGATTGAATTTAGAATTCTATGAAATAATAGATTGAGCTAAGGCTATTCTGCTATCATGTTCATATGATGGGATGTGTTGTATAAAAGTTTAGCATTCTTCATCTATTATGTTGGTGATCTCCTTTGGCTCATATTGCAATGAATGACTCCCCGAACACCATATTTTAATGGGTTCATTGATTCAACACGGCAGATAGAGGTCCTAAATTCAAGTCCCGTAAATATTTTGTGCCTTTTGTAATAAGGATGACGAAATATTTTGTTTTTGCAGCAAGAAATCATCACTGCCAGTAAAAATTCAACAAGAAGATTATGAGGAAAGGAAACAAAGATCTACATTTCTTCAGGAGCTAATTGCATCAACCATTTTCTCAGACTCAATGAAAGAGAATTAATTCAAGTAATGCTTCAGCAATTTACACCAGGTTTTAATTAGTGGTGTATGATTAAAGATCAAATTGTTGGAAGATTACTACTAAAAAACTGCTAAAAGATTGTGAGACGACGTAGAATTTGCAAAGAGAGTCACATGATGTTATGAGCCGTGTATTTATAACATATAATTTGTATGAACTTGTGACACAAGTTGTCGAAAGAGATATCATGAATTACTTTTTATTCCATATTTTGTAGTTTAAAAGGAACTTGTGCTTCCCTTGAAATATGAGGCCTTGTGATAGAAATGCTACAATAGATTAGTTCTTAATCTGAATAACTTTTGTTACATAAGAAAAAAATTTACGAGTCAGAAGATTTAGAAAAAATCATATTGAAAAAATGATTTAAACATAAATTTATTACATCTTTTAGTAATTTATGTTGGGTTAATCCATTTGTACGTAATGGTTTGTACATAATGGATTATTCCCTCTCACATAATTCGCGAGGCCCGCGTGTATTTAAAAATTCCGACAATGTGGTCACATCCCCATTGTGAGTAGTAAGTAAAAGATTTGGTAAAAAAATTCGATACATATAGCATGGTCCATTTATGTTTTGGACAAGGTGGTTGAATGACATTTTTCATAAATGAAACTACTTACAAGACAGAACTTTGTGTTATCCGATGAATATGCTAAACTATCTTGCTAATTACTTATTTATCTATTTTTTAATATTATCTCTTTTATTTTTTAAATACATTTGAATATGAAAATATAAAAATAAGAGTAAGGATAGATTCAGGGTGCCATATTTCCCGACCTCGCATTGATTCTCCAACTAATTAGGGAATCCCTACCCTGTCACGGGGCATGGGCGAGACATTTTGTCATCCCTCAACGTTAATAATAGACATAACAGCATACTATTCCAACAGAGTAAATAGTAGTTGCATTCAACCCATTGGTATTGCAAACAAACACAACGAGCATCAATAACAAGCAAAGCAACAAATAATTTTCTACAACCAGAAGTTTGAGCAAAAGAAACTGAAACAACTGAATAATACAGCCTTATCATGAAGTCTGAAATCCCTGTTCAACATGCGATAAAATCTATCCACTTTGAGTCGCGCACATAAATTCACAATTCAAAATAATTATAGATATTTCTTGACATACAGCAATACCAAAGAATCAGCCTTTCGTCCTGTCAATACTCCACCATGTATTCTATGTACAGGTATACTTTTCACGAAAATCAAACAACGAATAAATTATATAACAAAGTACAAAAGCAATCCACGTGGAAAGAGTCAAAAATAATTATCAGGCCACAGCAAACAATACCTCGCCTCGCCTCGCCTCACCTCACCTCAGCACCATCACCCAACTGTTTAGTTCACAGAATAAGTTCCAGTGCGTTTAAAATCACCAAATTTCCTAATCTCTTAAAATCACTGCAATTCCCAAGTCAGATATGATATTCCTTCTCACCATGCGGTAATTGTATCTAAAGATAGGTCCATAGCTATGATTTTCACCAACCAAATCTTGTTTTTGGTCTCCCCCGGTAGTGTTAAAACTTATTGGCATTCTGAAATATCTTGAAACCTTAAAGGACGAGTACAACTGATTTAAATCAAACTATTATCTGAGAGCGAGTTCGAAATCGAAAGGACAAAACTTACATCCACAAGGGTCAAGGAGGAACCTCAATCTGCAAACTTACGAGTCAAATTGCATGTGTCATCATTCAGTTTATATTCAGATATCTTCAAGTCACAGATACTAAGAACTCTATTACGCATCTCCAGAGGAAGTTGATTCAAAAGATTTGAGACGGCCAGTTCATGCCTCTGCTTAAGCTCATCTAGCTCCCTTTGCTGCTTGTCCAATAGATGCTCAAGTTTTTTGACAATAATTTTGAGGTCATTAGATTCAGTTTCACTTGGTATTATATTTTCTTCAAAAGAACGAAGCTCATCCTCTTTTCTACAAACATCATGATCAGACTCATTTTCCACGTGCCTGTTCGGGGAAGCATCAAGGGATCTGTTCACATATTTATGACAAATCGAGGATGGTGAATTTTCTTCAGACAAGCTGTCTCCAGAGGTCAATGACCCTGCCTTTGACAGAATTGGTCTCAGTGGAGAGGTTGCATCGCTTGTTCTGGGTGAATCTGACCAAAATCTACGACCCGATGGCAGTCTTTCCAAAATCAGAGGGCCAGGACGAGCAGAATCATTTGTTGTGGGGGAAGTTCCAGAACGAACAGAATCATTTTCCCTTGGGGAAGCACCAGAATGAGCAGAATCAATCTCCGTGTGAGAAGCATCATCAGAAATCGCTTCCCCCGAAATACTATTGCCATTGATTTCTACGGGTGCCCAATCTGGAATATGGGATCGAATTTCAGAATCAATCATAGCAGCAATTACAGAGACATCATGATCCGTCAAATCCAGCTCTTCCACCATTTCGCTAGCAACAGCAGTTGATGTATCCCCCTCAATATCAAATGGGAAGTGAATATTACGGATATGGCCTGAGCTCATCAAGAAATCACATAAATGGATATAATAATGCTTGTTAAGGGATATTTATTTTTTCGGGAATAAGAACTGACTGTAGTAAAAAAGTAAACAAGAACACAATTAACCTGATGAATCTGCTATTCGGAGTTTCAGGAATATTGTATTTTCGTCTTTTCTTTGACCATGTACTGAGAAGTCTAAACTTCCCTCGGGCATGGTGTCCTCAGGCGATTTTTCCAGGTCAAATCGATCACCATTATCATCTACAAATAGCTAGTTTTAAAAGCTGAAAAAGAGTTAACAAAATGCAATAGCATAGCAGAGGAAGTCTGTAAAGTGTACCTGTATTTAGGGGAGTAGAATGCAGGGATTGACCAATACTTCCAGAATACTCGTATGCTTGGAGAAAAGGATCATTCAGTAGTTCTTTAGCCGATAACCGCTCAGAGACTTTTGCAATACATTTTTCGATAAAGGCTCGGACTCCAGGATCCTTCACTTTTACTAATGATGCAGGTTTAATTCCCTTCAGAAAGGATGAAAGACAATGAGATGCTCAATCGTATGGCACGGAGGAGAGAAAACAAAGGTAATTTCAGAAAAACAGTTAATTACTTCTACCATGATCATTGAACTACCGAAGTAAAGTAACATTGTTAGAAATTGTTTTATGAGTCACCCAACACTATCCAGCATTCAGTCGTACTGATAAAGAGAAGGAGAATATGGGAGTTTCTCCTTAGAATTCCATTTAGAATATCATACACTCTCGATCTATGCACGGATACAAGTGTTCGACAGGACATGTCAGATACGCCAACACACAATTTTTCAAAAAAGTACTGCCATGATATATCGATTAAATTCTTCATTTATATAGTATAAATTTAGTTTTATATTTTTTATTAAATTTTCTTCTTGAAATCTTTCCAAATATGAGTACTTATTTTTTATTTACTAGTAACTTGGAGTTAAAATATATAATATTTATAGTAAAAGAAAATTGATCATTTTAGAGTATCTGAAGAATGTCAATATCCGACATGTGTCGGATATGGACACACTATCCTAGTTGAAGTGTCTGTACAATAAAAATCTTGATGAATGATAATGTGCAAAACCCGCAGACCCCCGAATCATGAAGTCATACATTTCGAGTAGTTATACAATGAGTCTCAATTGGGATGGACTAGTTTAATAAGGAATTACAAAATGTTGTTTTTCCCAGATAGAAGTAGGACCCATTTAACAAGGCTCCTGCTTCTACTTTTGTTTTTTTTGTTATAAAGCTTCATGAGAAGCCACCTTAAATTAGCTCCCTCTAAAAACTCTACTAACCAAACAAAGCACTTCCTAGAAAACTATCCAAACGGGTCCAAAAGCAACTTCTTAATCTTAGAAGCAGCTTTTGACTTTTAGAACCGCTGAATGGGTCCGTAATAGTGAACCGTGAATCTCTACTAAAAAAAATCAAGAATATTTCTTTTGTGATTATACAACTGCTCACTGAACCAGGTTGGTCAGACAAAAAAGAGAAAAAATATATAGAAAGAAAGTCGAGAACGACTCACCGCTGTCACTTTTTTATATATCTGAGCAGCATTTGCACATTCAACATATGGATACTCGACAGTCACCAGCTCGAGCAAGCACATACCGAAGGCATAGATATCTACAAGCTCATTGTATTCCTCCTCGTAAAGCTCTGGTGCCATGAACTCCGGCGTGCCTAGCATCAGAACCACAACTATGTCATTGCCTTCACAACCAATCAAATGAAACACAGCAAATGGCAATGGTTAAATCAACAAATCAAACCTTACCAATGACACTGTGAGCTGAACGAGCCTGACGAAGAATAGCAGCAAGTCCAAGATCACCGATTTTCACCTCCCCTTGGTTCCCATTTACGAAAATATTATCGCACTTCAAGTCCCGATGAATAACGGGGGGGTCATGGCTATGAAGATAAGAAAGCCCCTCTAGAATTTGCCTGGACCATTTTTTTAATGCTCTCACATCAACATGTTTATGCTTCTTCCGATACCTGCACATAAACACAAACAGATCACAAATCACATTTCACTAGACTAATACCTTTAATAGTAAGAATCAGAACAGATCATTTTAATTTGAACATACTGTCTCAAAGTGCCCGAAGTGAAAATTTCCGTAATAAAGTTGATATGCTCATTCTTGGCATCGATCCACGAGTTGTAAAACTTGATAATATTCTTGTGCTTAAGGGTTTTCAGCAAGTGAACTTCGGAATACAATCGTTCCAAATCCTCGGAATTTCTCAAGAGATCTGCAACTTTAACTTGATTCCAAGCCACCTCTATTCCTTCCCATTCATCGAATGCTCTATATCTATTTTCCCAGCATTAAAATTAAGGATTCACACAAATTTGAATTCAATCAAAATTTTATGTCAACGGAAAACACAGTAAAATTCTAAAACTTATGATGCAATGTATTCTGAAAAGGATACACTTTTTTGAAAGCTCCTTTCCCCAATACTTCTTTATACTGCAAAATTGAATCCCAAAAGCATAATAAACAAAATGATTTTATAAAAAAATATTCACCTGATCAACAAATACATAGTGTACAGAAAATGTAATATAACAAAAAAGCATAAAACAGTTCAAATATAATTGAAAAAAAAAATAGCTCAAAAAGTACAAATTTGCATTAAATATGAAACATATCGTAAGAATTATACAGACCCGACCGTATCGACCAGATGGATCAACCTCAACAAAATCGGGTTCGGTATCTAGATCATCCGGGTCGGGTTCCGACGGCGAGTCCTGGGACATTCTCTGAGTGAAATTACCCGAAATTGCTCTCGGATTCAGATCTAATCACGAAATTATTGAGATATTGCAGCCAATTCAACTCTTTTCCCGCAACCTGAATCTAAAATTTCTATAAAATTCACCAACTTTTTCAATAATAAGAACGTATAAATTATCAACTCCAAAAAATTCAAATTTAGAAGCATAAACCAATTTCCTACAAATCTGGTGCTGCGTGTATGTGTATATATTTATGGGCTGTTTCTTTTTAATTCATTTATAAAAATTGCGTTTTCAAATTTGCTGGAAGATTAGGGTACAAAGTGAAGATGCTGAATTGAAAGCTTAAAATTGGAAGCACGTGGAAAGTCAATACCTTATTAATGACGACTTTGTTAAGAAAGATTTTGATCGTCATTATAATGTTTCGGTAGTTAGTAGGCCGACTTTTCATTATTATTATTATTATAGAAAACGTATGTACATTTTTAATATTTTTGTTCAAAATATCATTTTTATCTATTTTTTCAATTACAAACTATGAATTGACGAAATATACTCTTCTATTTAAATAAAAGAAAAAGAAAAAATTAATTGTAATCATAATCCCAATTTTTTATTTTTTTTTAAAAAGTGTAAACGAATTTCAAATAAATTAGTAAAGGTCCAAATCTTTCATTATTATTGTGAAAAATGTCACTACTTTCATTTTTCTGCATTTTAATTTTTAATTACATATTTGATTGTCCAAACCATCATTTTCATCCATTTTCTCAATAAAAAATTGTGAAATGATGAATACACATTCCTATATATAAGAAGAATAAAGAATTAATTGCAATCATAATCCTCAAATGTTTTAAAAAGTGCAAACGAATTTCAAATAAATTATTTTAAAATTAGAAATTAAAAAGTGCAAACTTAGTCCCAAATAAATTATTAAGAAATTAGATATTAAAAAAATTTAATTTTCATTAATTTTCTTTTTAAAAAAAAAATTAAGTAGAAGTGTATATTCGTCATTTCACAACTTTAATTGAAAAACTAAATAAAAATGAATAAAAATAATGGTTTGCGCAATTAAATGTGCAATTAAGGGTGAAAATGCCTTCCAAAAAAGAAAGATATGAGCGATTTTCACAATAATAATAAAAGGTAAGGACATTATGTACTAATTACCGTTTTAATAATTTATTTGAGATTCGTTTGTACTTTTTTTTTTAAAAAAAGGATTATGATTACAATTAGTTGTTTCTTTCTTTCTTTCTTTTTTTATTTGAATAGAATGATATATTCGTTATTTCACAACTTTTAATTGAGGAAAAATATGAAAATAACATTTGCACAATGAAATGTGGAAATAAAGATGAAAATGTCAAAAAAGAAAGATAATGACATTTTTCATAATAATAATGAAAGGTAAAGACGTTATATGTTAATTATCCTTTCGATAATTTCAAGAATTAAGTTGGTACAATTGTAAAAGGTTTACTCGATCCTTAATTCAATTAGTCAAGCTGACACGATTTGTGTTTGTTTTTCTTCGTTTCATTATTGGTATAAAAAGTGAGCGAAAGTTAAAATTGGAGGTCGAAAAAACTTTTGTTGAACTTTTTAGACATACAAGGTAGCATGTAACTTTAATAATTTTAGTTGAATGGTTTACTTGACCTTAAACTTGATTAGCCGAGTTGAAACGATTTTTATTTATTCTTCTTCTCTCCCTATTTCGGAGCGGCGGTCGAAATTGAAGGCCGAAGAACTTTTGTTACATTTCACAAATTCAGACACTTGTTCGATGAGTCGTACGATTTGCCCTTTCAAAATTCCTTTGCGCCAATCTTCTTCTTTTTTAAATAAATAATTCTTGTACAAGTTAAATGGCAAAGAAATCCTATTGGTCTATCAATCTACACTTGAAAAATGAAGATGATATTATAATTACAAATATTTTAAGCATCCACTTACATTCGAAATACTATAAATTTACCCTTCTCTTTGGCAATACTCACAAGCAAAAGTTTTTCAAATGGAAGAATAATTTTTCCTTTAAAAGTATAGTGATAGTGATTGGGCATAGCTTTCCCCTACTAAAAGCTATTGTTTATGTATGGGTTTCTTGTCGATGTTAAAAACACTTTTAGAATCATCTAATCGTTTCAAATTTGTATATGATGCGATTTGTTAATTAGCACCAATTGCAGCAAGTAACGTAATAATAAACAACACTCGTGATTCAAAATTATTATCCACCTTACCGCACACGACATAAGTGTTAATATACGCACGATGCAATATGTAATGATAACTTATATATACTTTCAAGGTTCATGGATCGTGGAATGTAATTTAGTGGGGATGTGGTTTAACTATAAAATGAAAATTAAACAAGTTCATTACACAAGAATATATATGTTATAACAATATATTACAATTGATTTTTAGGTTCTCATATATAAGACATATTGGAGTTGAGACTATCTCCATTTCGTAGACAAATTATTACATCAGATTAATAAATATATGATAATTATATCTCGTGATTCAGAAATTATCAGATCATCGTATAAGAGACAATGTCTAATAAATACACAAAATTTAACATTTGTGATACAAAATTATCAAAATATCCAAAACTAACACACTATACGGGATGTTACTGTATGTAAAATGCAGTAAACAACATTAAGTATATGTATCACATGATACGACTTTTCGAAGATCAAATTATTTCTTGCAAATCACATTAAAAGAGCTAAAAATTCATGTATACACTAGGTTAATGGATGCATATGACTTGGTCTAAATCCAATGTGTAAAGGCATCGCTTTATTATTTTGAATTCAAACTCTAGATTTTGCCATAGCTTCCAAGTTACCTTTAGATTTTGCAGCCACAAAATTAATTAAGAGCATCAAGAAATGCGTGTTCAACACAAATTGAGATTCATGAACCAAAAGTTTCAAGAATTCTTGAAGCTCTTCCAACAACCATAAGTATAAAATTGGGTCGAGCTGGCATGCACGGTCTAAATAGTGTTGCGCCAATTCAGAATAATAGAAAGTATGAAAGTGAAATAGGAGAATATTACATTGTACAATATAAGTATAATAAAAGGAGATCGAACCCAACTTGAAACAATCGATTCTAGTCAAGTTTGATTTGATCACTATGCAAGCATTTGGATTTTCTGTAGAATTTTTAGTGGTACCCAATTTTCTCTAACTCTCAACTTCTATCGAAGTTGTAATGAGTTGAGCAATAAGTACCAACTCTAAAAAATTGGCCTTTATGGCCTTGACAATTTTCTCAAAACTAAATAACAAAAAATTATGGGTCACACACGCATGGATTGGCCCTACAAGTAAGGAACTGGTATGTCGTATCGAGCCTTTATTTATTTATTTATATTGGACAGGCACACATTAAATGTCACTTTTGTCCTCTTACAAAATTAAAAAGAAAAAAAATGGAATCATATACTGTGAACTATGTCATGGAACATATTGTTAGTGATAGCAAAGTGTTTGCTTTTCGATTACAAACTAGATGGAATGTCCAGCTAAGGTTATTGCCACTACTATTCAAATGTCTATCCTCTTGAAATGACAGCATAAGCATCAACACTTTGGGTTTTTATTAAGCGTCCAAGTATTCTTTGCCTCTTCCAACTTATCGGGACGCAAAGTAAAAGTTTAAACGGATAGAAAAACGATAAATTTGGTCTCTCGCTTGCTGCATTCACTTTTTCATGGAATGCCCTACATATGCATACGTTCAATAAATATGTGACTACGAATTCTTGAACTTCATGGTACCGGTACGTGTTTGCATTAATACCATGTTAAATCACCTTATTTGAAAGTTTAATTAGAGACCAATTATTTTTCATTTTCAAATTAATTTTTATAAAGTTCAAAAACCTATCTGAATTCTGGATTAGACAATGTAAAAGAAATTCTTCGTTATTAGATGTGATAGAGTTTAATTCCGGTTTTCTACCCATGACTCTCCAAATTCACATAATAAGGCTCGTTAACAAATGTTAACACGACCTTTTTGTATTTGGCTCAATCCTTTTATACAAATAAATGGGCCGAGTTTTCAATTAAGAGAATTGATACAAAACATAGAACTTTTTCTTTCTTTTCAACGACTCCTTGATCAGCTAATTCTAGTTGTTCATATATTATTAAAGGTAACTCCACTATTATATGCAAATGTCAAATCTTCTTGAGAGAAACATATATATAGACACACACACATATATCCCCAACATTAGCCCATGGAGATATCTTTTCCAACTCCATTATCCAAAAATAGTNAATTCTAGTTGTTCATATATTATTAAAGGTAACTCCACTATTATATGCAAATGTCAAATCTTCTTGAGAGAAACATATATATAGACACACACACATATATCCCCAACATTAGCCCATGGAGATATCTTTTCCAACTCCATTATCCAAAAATAGTTATCGCTTCTTTAGTGCGTTCTATTAGCCCTTCTCAATTATCTATTTCTTCAACACTAATCATGTTTCCATCATATTTGGTAAATTACTTGTCATGACCCACTCATATAGCCATCATTCAAAGCATTATCCTACGAAAAAATGGATCATGTTAGCAAGAAAGTGGGAACGACGATTGGAACGATGATAAAATAGAATTATGAGTCGTCAATAGTCGCATAGGGTAAGGTTCACATTTTTTTTTTTTTGTCCACCATGATTCTGCCCCTTATTGGAAGTCGCATAAGGTAAGGTTGTTGGTCGTGGTTGCATAAATAACCGCATTGAGAAGAAATGTATGATTGAAACATGTTTCTAATTCTTTATTACTTCTTATGATAATCAGATCATAACAAAATAAACGAGTAAAGAGTATTACAGTATTAATATCTGACAATTTAAGTATTCAAGATATGAATAAAATTATACGTTTGCATGTTCGTAGACGACCAAATCAAGTCTTGCAAAAGCGCCAAATTAAATTTTATTTATATAAATCTATTTTCTATAATGAAAAATTTATATGACATCAAATTCTATACATCCACGTAAAACTTTATGGATTTTGTTTACCTAAACCCACCGTCTCGACCAGTTGCTATCCTTCCCTTACAAAAAAATTGACCTCTATCATTTTAGTTAAGTGAATTAACTTGACCAAATAACACGAAGTAGATTTTGTTACTTTAACTAGATGCTTAATAATTTGTCGATAACCATGTAATGATTTTTAGTTTTATTTTATTTTTGTTGTGTTTCATATGTTGAATTGAAAAATATTTAGAGATGTAAATCTGGTCGTCATGTTATAAAAGTTTATTTTATTTTTGTCGTGGTATCTTTTGTTATAAAAGTTTCTTCCTTAACTTTAATTTTTAACGAGTAAAAATTAGATGGAACCATTGACCGGACATAGACCCGACATCAAAAATGTGTCGGGCCTTGAAGATTTCGAGGAAAGTTTGACTCGAGTAGTCGGGGCCTACCTACAATTGTACCATGCCAGTCCAGCCTAGGCAACATATCTTTCAGTTAATTTCTCACTAGTTCTTTGTCTTGAATAGTTGAATCATACATATTAAAAAAAAAAACTGACAATGAATTTAACAAACTTATTTTGCAAGTACCACTGCCCTGGGTTCCTCTTCCAATTATTTATGCTTTCTACATTTTGCTGAGAATGTAAAAGCTGGAATCTTTAGTCGTACATATTCAATCTCCATCATTCTCCCATCAAAGAAGGCAGACACTAGCCCAAAAAAAAAAAAGGTACCTAGGCTAGTGGTGTAAATTGGTGTTCCGCAGGCCGGCCCCACTCTTGATGGGGCCATGCGGGGCATATTGACTTTTTTTATTTGTATTTTTATAATACAAAGTTATCATTTTTACCCCTTTTAAAATCAATGAAAATGACGAAAAAAATTGGGTGATCATGGTGAAATATTATATGAAATTGGGTGGTCATTGTGAAACATTATATGAAATTGGATGATCGTGGTGAAATAAAATCAAATTAGATAGCTATGATGACACTATGTATAAAGTGGATGGTCATGGTGAAACAAAATCAAATTGGGTGGTTATGGTGACACCAAGTATAAAATTGGGTGGCCATTGATGGATTTAACATAAATGCCAATTGGTCCAACGACTGAGCCAAGCCCATCAATTGGGATGGGCGGGCCCACAAGACAACCAACAACTATTCGGGCTATCGATGAGACTTCTTTCAAACGTATATATTGGCACAATAGTTGTGAGGATGGGTCAATCTCATATTATTTATGTTCACATATTGTATTTGGTTCGTTCAGCAATACAACATCGAATTCTCCCGATTTTTGACATGGCTAAAAGTACCTATATTGGAAAACAACTTTCATTTAACTTCCATTTGACAAATTTATGAGTGATTTATAAATAGGAATAATAAGAGGAATATTAGCGGGTTTTACGAAATGTGTGAATAATAATGAGAATCAGTTACAAATGTGATTGAAATTAATATTTGATTTTGACTAAATTTATAAACCAATTTATTATTATATTTAATTTACTCATTTTACAACCTTATTAAATTAATATTTTTGTTTTGCCTTTTATCACTTTCAAGAGTGAAATCTGTGTTTTAAAAAATCTATGCACCAAGTCTGGTGAAGAAGACTTCACTGTTTTTCAACTCTGCATGGATACAAGTATTTTAACTAGGAACATAATCAATCCTACCTTGGATTCAAAAAAGCTGTTATATTGAAAAGAGCATAGATCAATTGTCATTAAAGTTTGTAAGAAATTTCACGTTGGTCGTTAAAATATTTTTCTTACTCTATTAGACGTGTCGTCAGGGACGGAGTAATGGGTTTGGGGGATATGCCTCACGTTTTCTATTTTTCGACCCATTCCTTTTACTCGTACATGTTATTTCATAATTATAGTTCACCACCCCAAAAATCAATTTTCCCCAATCTTCAAATTAGGGTTCCGAATGTTAGTTGAAATGTGAAATATAGACGATGTATCTTGTAGATGCAAATGCGTTTGTGTCAAGATGTCACTGTCAGACACAGTACCGCTTGATCCAAAATTCATGGACGAAAGCTAATTAAGTGAATGTCCGGCAAAATTTGAATTATAATTTAAACTGGACAAACATACTTTTATCCATATAATTCGTAGGAATCACAATTTTGCCAATTTATTATTCACACATTGTGTCACAGATCGCAGCTTCACTTAAACCCGTGACCCTATCGCAGCCACAGTTTGCCCCAACTTCGACCGCACATTGTAAATATCAGTCTATTTCGAATTGTAATTTTCATTGTAAAATACTTAGAAAATAGGAAGTTTAGTATGATTCCTCGACTTTTTAACGTCTACTCAAACAATCTTTCAAGCATTCTAGTGTTCGCCCCCTGCACTAGTTGTAATTTCCATTGCACTTAGGTTTTTGTTACTAGTCTATTATATGGGGTATTAGTTTTTCAAACAATCTTTCAAACTTTCTAGTGTTCGCCCCTGCACTAACCATTTGTAATTT
>CAIGRN010034883.1:0-12495 GCA_903798345.1 Fraxinus anomala
TTGATATGTTGTAAAAAGTCAAGAAGTAGTGTGCAATTAGTGAAAGTTATGATATTTTAGGTCTAGGATTCGAGAATGGGAAAGAAGGAAAAATGGTGCAGATTTTCGCTAGACTATCGCTAATGTTTGGCTCGAACGTCAGAAACAGAAATCTCATCACCCGACGTCATTTTTTTAAAGGCTTTTTGTCCAGCCCATTCATTTCCTAACCTACATATAAATATCCAAATGCAGAACGATTTTACAAGGGTTGAACACTAAGAGAAACATATTCTTTGAGATCATCTTCATCTATTTTGCTTTCAACCTTCGTCTTATTATTGGCTTTTGTCGGTGAAAACAACAAATTCATAATTCAAATACCAAACTGCTGCTTCCTTCATATCTGTTAGAGTTTCTGAAGATAAAGGGAAGGTGACTGTAGTTCCAGTCATTGAAGAATGCGGTGTTCTTCGTGCATCCACAAGAGATAGACGATTTCACAAAGCTAGGAATTGTTTCTGGAGAGCGTAATCCAGGAGAGCTTTGGAAACTGCAGCTTGGAGTTGGTGTAGGGGCACAGAATCCAATAGAGCAGTTGGAATTACAGTCAGGAGATCAGATAGTACGTATCGTCGTCTAGTCTGGTAGACTGTAAATTATAAATCGTTTATAGTGGATTATTGACTGGCTAAATGTCCAGAGTTTTTACCCAGTTGGGTTTCTCCGTGATCAATTCTGTATTATTTATTGCTTTTATAATTGCGGTAATTCAATATAGGAAAATATGAATTGAATGATTAACCATCTAAAAAATAATTAATAGTGACTTGTTGTTATTTAATTGCAAAGTAATTTTAATTCTGCATAATCACCTCTTCACCCCCTCTAAGTATTGTTAGGATCGAACTACGTATTTTTATCTCCTTTTTTGTTTTGAACTCTATTTTTTAACATCCTACTTCATCAACAACTCTGCTAGAATGGTTTGGACATCCCCTACATATTTCCTATAAATATTAGGTTTTTCTATACAATTTCAAAAGTGTGAGAAAATAGATTACAAGAATTGTATGATCCATCGTAATTTTCTCTCTTCTTTATTATTCTTGAGTCAATAAAATCTTTTAATTTCTCTGTTATATTTCTTGTCTTTATTATTCTTTTGCTTGATCTAATACTTCATTATTTTCCATATAATTTCAACAATTCAATCCAATGGTTGGTTTCATCAAGTGGTATTACTTGTATTTCCAACATTGCTAACAGTGACCGGGCATATTAATATTTCTTCTAACAAGAGATATTTTGGTTGTTTTATAATAAGTGGTATCAGAGCGATTCTGGTATCTTGTTTGTTTCACAAAAAGTGGTATCAGAGCATTAGGTTCAGTAGTTCCGCAAGAGCGCAGTGTTTGATTTGTTCAAGGTTTTTGTTTCGTGATGGATTCTATGAATTATGACATTCTGCTTTTGGATTGGAGCACTAGATTTTCGCTGTGACAGGTTAAGATGCGTGCAGTACTCACACAATTGGATTTAGATGATGTGTTACTGGGAATTGACAAGATGCCCACAACTTTAACCTCTGATGAGAAATTACGGAATGATAAGAATGGAATTTTTCACATTCATCTTTATCTATCAAATAATATTCTTCAGGATATTTTGAAGGAGGTTTTAGCAGTTGTTCTATGGTTGAAGTTGGAGTAACTATGCATGACTAAAAGTCAAACAAACAAGTTGAACCTCAAGCAACGTTTATACTCTCATCGAATGACAGAAGGAGGATAATTGGAAGATCACCTGGTTGTATTTAAAGAGATCATCGCTAATTTGAAAACTTTTGAAGTAGAGTATAATGAAGAAGATTTGGCCTTGATGCCATTGTGTTCGTTGCCTGCTTCGTTTTCTTCATTTAGAGACACGATCACGTATAGTCGTGATACTCTTACCATAGATGAGGTGTATGATACTTTATATTCAAAAGAGAGAATGAAGCATTTGGTTTCTGAAGTTAGAGATGGCGAAGGCCGATGTAGATCAAATAGCCGCCAATATTATGGAAATGGGGATCAAGTATGCGCCACTTGTATGGAGATGAGGCATATTATTTCAATTAATTTTCTTCATGGGGCGTATTATTTTCTTTCCTATTATTTCAATATTTTGTCTGCCACGTATTTAAGGTAAGTTGGTTGTTAGGGTTGTTTTTAATTTCACATATATATGCAATGTTTAGTAGCATTCAAAGGACTTTTGGATTATTTTCAATCAAAAATAATACTCTGTGAGGGTTTTTTTTTCCAGTTTCCTATAGTTCTAGTTCAGATTACTAGGTGTGTGGAAGAGTTGTGTTGTGAGACCATTGTGCACACAAATTTAGCTTCCATTATTTCTCACTGCATCAAAGAACATCAATGGAGATCTCTTGGCTATTTCTGATGTCGAGTCTAAATTAGAGGAGGATTGGATTCTTGATTCAATATGTGTGTTTCATATGTGTTCTAATAAGGACTCGTTTACTACATATGAAACTATTTCTAAAGGTGTCGTAGTTATGGGAAACAACGCACATTGTAAGGTTGCTGAAATTGGTATGGTCATATTGAAGCTTTTGGATGGAACAATTAGAACACTTGGCCACATTCGACATGTTCCAAATTTGAAGAAGAATCTCATCTCATTGTCTATCATTGATTCAAAAGGTTATGAGTTCTTTGGTGGAGGTGGAGGTGGAGCTTTAAAGGTTTGTGTGGGTGCCCAGGCTGTATTGGAGAGACATAAAATGTCTCAGTTATATATTTCGTAGGGTTGTGTAGAATTTAGAAGAATCAGTACCGTGGTGGATATTCAGGTTGGTACAATACATTTGGAAGCTCATAAATGGTCGAATTTGAAGAATACTCCTCAGTGAAGTTCACGAGATATGGAAAATCTATCACCTTCAGTGCCATTGTATTCAATTGCTAGGGACGAACCCAGTGGAAAAGGGTATGTGGATGCTAATTTTGTTGAACATGCTTTAAGTGGAGTAGAAATTGTTCAATCTAGAAAGAGGTCTTCTTTAAAAGCATTTGGGTTTGATTCTGCTTTGGGGTGTGTTATAACCCAATTTGGTAAATTATAAAATTATTATAATTTTTGGGAATATGAGATAATTCTGCGATAGTAGTGTTTGGATTCATTGGAATAGGTGGAGTATTGTGTTTTGTTGGAGAAATTATTTTTTTGGTTATTGTTGAAAAACTTAGTTCATTCCATGGTGGAATTCGTGTCAAAGTGAAAATTGTTAGAATTTGGGTGTGACCCAAATCTTTGTTTGAAATATTGAAGAATTCTAATTGAAGTGCACTCAAGGAGAATTCAAGTTTGGAATGCTATTGGAGTCTTATATCAAGTTGAAGTTCTATTTAGGAAGCCCATTGAGAGTTGAAAATTCGGTATTGGACTTGAAGAAGAGTTTGGGATGGAGGAAATAATTTAAAAAAAAAATAAATTATTTTTTTCTCGGGCAGAATACCCGGCGCCGGGGCGCCCGGATGTGGCGCCGCGGTGCCCACCTTGCATGTTTCAGTTTTTTGTATTTTTCTCTCATTTTTCATTTTGGACTCGATTTTTTGACATCATATTTTATCAACAACTCTACTAGGAGGGTTTGGACGTTCCCTACATATTTCCTATAAATATTAGGCTATTCTATACAATTTCGAAAGTGTGAGAAAATAGATTACTAGAATTATATGATCCATTTTAATTTTCTCTCTCCTCCATTATTCTTGAATCAACAAAATCTCTTAATTTTTTTGTCATATTTCTTGTCTTTATTATTCTTTTGCTTGATCTAGATAAAATATTATATTTCTATTGGATGGGAAACAACCAGGTAAAACATGAATAATCATCGGTGAATCAACATAATATCAAAAACCACCATGATACAACTGGTGAGTACCAAACATCAAAATGAATAAGTTCTAACAGTGCCTGACCCATCATAAAAGTTCAGTTCGAGCGGACGTTGACCATTGACTGTCGACAATCAGCGATCATAAGAGCGAGATCATTATTAATATTTAATTAATTAATATTAAAAATTATTCAATATATATGTAAATGCACTAAAACGTAAAAATTATATGTATATGAAAATATAATTTAATACAATCCAAAATACTAAAGAAATACGTGATACAACCTACTCTGTAATTGTGATCTTAAACAACAACATTCTACGAGGTCTCATGTTTTGAAAACATTGCAATATTGCCTCACTATCAATTTTTTCAAAAACCTATTTCTCCATGTAAACCACCAAATTGTCATTCAACCAGTCATCTCTCATTTTGTTGTGCAAGTCACTCTAGATTAAATTCAGATAATACTTTTTCAACTCAATTAATGATATCATTGATTGAACATAAAACTAGATAATTGCCTAATTGGTTCACAAAAGAACTCTCTACAAAATTTTAAAAACCAGAAAAAATATAGATGATAAGAGCACCAAAAAATTTCATTATTGATTCTCAGCCACAGGAACATGTGGCAGTGACCAATTCTGAAATTCAAAATCCTCTTTTTACTATAGTTCTGCTTCAATGGCTTCACAAGCAGCAGCTGCGGTGGCTGCATTCTCTCTCGGGCTGAGAGGCCAAAGCAGAATTCGAGATTTCGAAGTACAAAATTGTAAGAGAATAAGAAGAAATAGGCATGGAAATTTCAGGGTTTATGCTGTGCAAGGAGAAGCGAAGGAGTGAAACTGAAGACTGTGAAGGAAAGGTTGGAACCGAGTTAATGACTGTAAGTCTGTACTGAATATTATTTCATTTTATTGGGTGTAATTTTTTAAAAAAAGCCCAACTCTCTTAGCCCAAAACAAATGGGCAAAAAAAAAAAAAAAACGGCCCACCTTATTTCCGAGGTCTTCTACTTCAATTCTTCTTGTCTTCTATGTTCTCTCTGTAACACGCAGTGACCCGCGTCACCCCGGTGGTATTAAGACTTCGGCGGATCCAGCACGGGCGGCTACACCCCCTCGCTGGGTGCCGGGTCCGCCCTCGAGTTCTAAGGGACATGAAGACTCAGAGACTGACTTGGTAATGGTAGTGGTTTACTTTTTCCTAACTAACGTGAGTAACACAAAATGCTCATTCTCCATGGAACCAGAGATAGGTAATGTAAATGATTGGACTACCTCTTTTGTAATTTGATCTGAAGGATGACCAAGCCTAGCGCTAAGTCTCAAAAGAAGCCTTTGCATCATGAAATGCTATACGACCACGACATTTATTGACATAAACTTTATTGAAATGAATAGGATAAATACCCCTTCAATCGAACCCTCCAACAGCATGATTCCCATTTTGAGGCCCCTACAGAATAATAGGATGCCATTATAATTGAGAAGCTGATTTTATCACAATAGAATTTATTAATTGAGAGTAAATTAACCATGGCTTTTGGGCAGTGAAGAACATTATAGAAGGTAAGTGTGGAGTGAGAAGTAACAACATCAAAAGAACCAGAGTACTTTATGAGGAGATTTGTACCATTACAAACTGTTATGAACCATCACATGTGTATTTATCTTAAAGTGTCATGTTCAATTCATTAGTGATACTCTGTTAGCCTACTGTCTAAGATTCGGATGGACTCTTCATGGATAGCATTAGATTGAGGTAACATTGTAGTCAAATGAGTAGGAGGATGCTTGCCTTAATAGATATAATCCACGTAGTAGAAACAATCAAGAGAAAAGTGATTTCTTTTCCCTCACCGGACATGGAAACTCAACATTGGTACCATGGGACAAGTTTTTGAAGTAAGGAGGTATTGGGAATTTACTTATACATATACAGTGGAATTTAAAATATTTTCAGTTCTCTTCAAGGATCGTCATTGTGTTTAGATAAAAATCGTGCTTAAAATTTTACCTTTAGCAAATTCTTCAAACTCCTTTGAGAACCTTCATTACTAACAATTACGATATTTGCTCATTCTTGTGAATCTTGATTTACCACAATCTTTCCAACCCATAGATATCCAATTTTGTAGCCTCCAATTGAAACCACATGGGAAAACAAGAATGAGAGTTTAGTGTTTCTCTTTCTTGTGATAGCAAGATTATGATATTGCGTTGCAAGTTTTGTTGTAATGTAGTTGCATTCTTGATTACTATTTTTACAGCTATGGTAATCTCAAATTCCTTTTTAATTTATAGATGTTTAAGTGGGTTTGATCCACCCATTAAACAAAAGATGGTCCACTAATTAATTAATATATTAATTAAACTTGGTCCATACGATAATTAATATAATTAACTAACTTAAGCTAATAAATCAACAATTTAATTAAATAATTCTACAAATATTGCACACTTGTCAATCAATCAATTATTAATATAATTCTTCTAATTTTCCCTTTTGTGTGTGACCCTTAGGTTCCCGATCATGATGTCGAAGACTTTAATTATTATTTTGATCTAAATGAAAACTACTATTTTAATTCATTATTAATGCACCTATATTAATTAATTAACATTCGTTGGCCTTGATTGACTTTTGACAATATGTAAAGGCAATACACATGACAGAAAATGTCACATGGTGTGATGGAAACCAAACTTGTTCGTTTACCATGAAACCATATCTTTCGTCTCGCTCTTATGTTAATAATCGTCGAAACTCTTTTCAACTTACAAACCTTGGCCAAGGATTTCGATACCAACTTAATCGAATAAAATGTATATCATAATCTTTTACTTC
This sequence comes from Fraxinus anomala, assembly GCA_903798345.1. Lineage (NCBI taxonomy): Eukaryota > Viridiplantae > Streptophyta > Magnoliopsida > Lamiales > Oleaceae > Fraxinus > Fraxinus anomala. The sequence continues at coordinate 6,747 of CAIGRN010034883.1, forward strand.
TAAGAGTGACAAATCATGTTGATCATTCACAACATTCATATAATTTTTTTATATACCTAAACAATGACGTATTAGCGATTCTTAGCAGAGCAATATCCAATACCACCAAAGTATGACCGTCCTCATATAGGTACTAAGATGACCTCAATTCGAATGACCAATTCCACCACCGAACATTAGAGATCCACTTAACACTTAGATAGCTATATATATGGAATAATTGCATCGAGTTTCCAATGTTTTATTCTCTTAACAAGACATCCACATGTCCATTTAAATGTCACTCTATTTAACCTTGTGAGATTAGCTACCCACTTATGAACCTAGGGATGTCATTTTCCATTCTAGATATCTCTATAGATCAAGCTGGTTCTCCAACATCTTTCATGGAGAAATTCTTTAACAAAGATAATTTCATCGATTAAAGCATATTAATGTCACTTTCCATTAATAATATGTCATCTACATATAATATTAGGAATACGACAACATTCTTACTTTTCTTCTTTTAAAACACAGTTCGTCTTTATTTTTGATAAATTCAAAGTTTCGACTATCTTATCCAAGCAAAGATTCTAGCTATTAGAGGCTTGTTTCAATCCTTATATGGATCGATCAATCTTGCATATTTTGTTATCATTTTTTTATTCAAAACCCTCCAGTTGTGTCATTTAAACTTTCTCTAGCAAATTCTCATTAAGAAATGTATTTTTCACATATATTTGCTATATCTCATTGTCATGATATGCAGCTACTGCAAGTAAAATTCGAATGGACTTAAAATGGCTATATGTGAAAAAGTTTCATCAAAGTCAACTCCTCCTTTTTTGTTTGTAACTTTTTACTACATGTCTTGCTTTGTAGTATGGACGCTTCCGTTCATTCTTGTAAACCCATTTACAATCTATGGGTTTTATCCCTTCAGTGGGTCAACCAAGGTCTAAACTTTGTTTATATACATCGAGTTCATTTCAAATTCTATGATTTCCTGCCATCTCTGAGTCAACACTTGACTTTGCTTTTGTGTAATTAGTAGGTTCATTAGGTGTGGGATCGGTCTTAAGTTCACCAATTTGGACAACTATATTTGTGGATTTTTAAACCCCTTCAAGTTCTAATTTGCTCCCACACTCTTATTAGAATGAATTCTTTCTCTAGAAAGACGACATGTATTGTGTTGAAGACTTACCTCTCAATGGAATTATAGAATTAATATCCAATTGTGTTTCTTTTGGATTCTTACAAATATGCATTTATCGGATTAGACTCTAGCTTATACGATTTAGTGCCCAACATCACAGCCTCAAACTTTTATATGAGACAAGTTGAGGTTTCTACCTTTTCACAACTTATATGGAGTTTTTTCAACTGATTCAGAAGGGACACAATTTATTATGTAGCACACGACATTTAGTGCAAGAACATAAAACAATCTTGGGACGTTTGCATTGCTCAACACTGATTGCACATATCTAATAGTGTACAATTCTTCCTTTCAGATACACTATTATGTTGTGGAGTATGTGGTGAAATCCCCTATGAGAGAATCTCATTCTCCTTTGGATAATCTAAAAATTCTCGTTTTAGAATTTCTCTACTCGATTAGATTTTAGTGTGAGAATATATTTACCTAATTGTTTTTCTACATTTAGAAATTCCTAGAACTTCTCAAGAGCTTCATGCTTGAATTTCATTAAGTATACATATCTATATTTAGATTGGTCATTAGTAAATGAGGTGAAATAAGATAAATCTCCTCTAACGATAATTGACATGGGTCCAAATACATCAATATCTATTAAGCCCAGTAATTGAGTAGATCTTTCTAATTTTCAGTAAAAGGAGATTGGTCACCTTGCTTAATAGGCATTGTTGATGTCAAAAAATGTAATGCAGTTTCTTAACCAACTTAAAAACAAATTGGGAGATTTGTGGCTGAAAATATTAAAGGAGAATACATGGTTGGAGTAAATTTTCCAAGTAAAAACAACATTCTTCTTGTATTTTTATTCTCCAATCCAAACTGTGTCTAGTGGGGGACCATATCATGCCTATTTAAAGGACGAGGGAGTGCACCAGTGGCTGACTTCGATCTTGTTAGCTTACCATATCATCCTAGAGATGTGTGCTATTTATCCAAGTTTTTTAACTTGTTGATTGGTGGTTAAGGTTAGCATGCAGTCCATCATGATGTGAAATTATGCTAAAACTGTATAATAATGATGAACTGACGTCGTATAATCATTACGCTTTGTGGATTGGCTAAAATAGGAGGTCCTATTTAGAGTAGCTAGGTGTCATTGCTTGATTGGTGTGTGGAGGGAGATGTTTATCAATATAGCAAGGATTTAGTTATCATTATGCTTCCATTAATTACGGTAGCCCTGAGCTCATCATGCAGCTATTTCCATAAGCGAGCTAACCTCATAATTATCCATTATCCGACCTTCATGTTTGTAGAACAAGAGGTGAAGATAACTATTAGGGATGAGATCGGAGTACATACATCAACAGTTACCCCCAAAGTTCGTATTCACCATGGGTGAAGTGCCGACCTTATAGGTATTAGTTCCCATGGAGTGTTTCGAGTTGATCTTCTAGGAGGTTAGTGCTGAACTCTATGACAAAATCAGTTATAGCCTGGCCTTTTATTGTAGTGTGTGGCCTATAATGTATGTCGAACTGACCTAGCTCGACGACCCACTTAACCATCTATCATGAGGTATCAACTTTCAACATAATTTATCTTAGTGGATAATTTGTTAAAACTTCGATAAGGTACTCCAAGAAATAGGGCATCAACTTCCTAACTGTGACAATCGTTGCGTAAGACAACTTTTCTAGGAGAGAATAACGTAACTCCACATCATGTAAAGCTTTGCTAACCTAATAAATAGGGTGTTGCGTTCCTTCATCTTCTTGAGTTAGCACGGCACTAACGGCATGCTCAGAAATGACGAGGTACAATGCCAGCATTTTACCTGCCTCTGGTTTGAATATAATTAGTGGTTGAGTCACAAAATTTTGAGTTCTTCGAAAGTATTATGTAGTTCGAAGTCCACTTAAACTTCATTTCTCCTCGTATTGTGTCGAAAAACAGTTTACATCGATCTATAATTTGGAAACAATATGGCTAAGTGCAACTATTTTCCCAATGAGACTTTGAACTTCTTTAGGACGAGTAAGCACTCTCATTTCAATGGTGGCTTATATCTTTTCAAGATTTACTTCAATCCCTTTTTGATTAACCATGTAACCAAGGAATTTTCCCGAACTTACCCCAAAGGCACATTTAAGTGGATTTAACTTTATCCTATATTTCCTTAGAATTTCGAACATCTTAGCTAGGTGTTGTTGATGGTCCTTCGCCATTGTGATTTTTACCAACATATAGTTCCATGGTTTTGCCAATTTGTTCAAAGAACATAGTGTTCACAAGACATTGGTATGTGTTTCCAACATTTTTGAGGCCTAAGGGAATCATTTTGTAGTAGTAGAGCCCCTAGTCAGCGATGAAGGAAGTATGTTCCTGGTCTGGTTCTTGCATCGAGAGATTTGTTTGTACCTAGAATAAATAACCATAAAGCTAAGTGGCTCGTGTGCGCTCGATCCTAAGAAGCAGAAAACTGTCCTTTGGGCAAGCCTTGTTGTGATCGATGAAATCAATACATACTCTCCAATCTCCATTGTTATTTTAAAGTAGCACTAGGTTAGCAATTCACCTAGGGTAATTTGCTTTGTGGATAATCCACAGTTGAGCAATTTCTGCACTCATTTTTCAGAGCTTTGTATCTCTTCGAGTTCAAGGGACAACATTGTTATTGTTTCGATCGAACTGAGGGATCAATGTTCAATCTATGACAAGCCATCTAGGGGTTGATTTCTTCAATATCTTTATGACTCCATGCAAAAGCATCAAGGTTTTGTTGGAGAAATTCAACCAGCTAAGACCTTACTTGTTGGGGGCGATTCATGACCTATCTTAAGCTCTCTTCAACAGGCTCTTCTCTTTTTCCATTGGACTTGATCTGAAGGTCAAATGAGCCAAAGGTCAGTATCATTTTTGTACGATATACATATCACACATGTGGCAAATGATGTACCTTCATGGGGTAGATCTTAATGCAACATTTCTCAGATGTCTCCTTGTCACCCTTAATTTCTTTTATACCTTAAGAAATAGAGAACTTGATTGAATAATGATATGGATACTACTTCTCTTAGTTGTTCCAATATTTCATCATAGGGCGATATGAAGTCGAACACTACAAATTTGGTATTGACTCTAGCTCGGTGAGGAGCTTATCCGACCTCAACAGTAAATTTGATCCATCTTTTTGCTTTAGTTAAGGCTCCATTTAGCCTTAAGACCATATTTGAATATGGTATGAGGAAATGTAGGGAGACACCCATCCATTTGAGCATATCGAGGTATACGATATTAAGGGCATTTTCTGTGTTCACCATAACTCTGGGAATGGAAACTCCGGCTATAGGTAAGGCCACGACAAAAATTCCAAGATAAAGGTGTGGACCTACTTTTTTTTTTCATTGAAAGATAAGTGACTGTCTCTGGGTCTTTTACAGTGATTTTCTATGATACCTATCTCAGTTAGGTTGGTTTTTATGGGTCTCTTCAGTAGAGCTTTCTCAGTGAAATTGCCTTGTGTTTCTTGGAACATGTTTACTTTTGCTCTAGGTAAGTTAATTTTAGATGACCTGGCTTCAACTTGGTCTCCATGCACTATTCCGACTCCGTCTCAAGTAGGGAACTTCATATAGTAATGATATATTGAAGTAGCTTCCTTCAGCTCATGTAATATTAGTCGACCTAATATAGCGTTGTAACTGGATGGTAGGTCAACTATTACTAAGTAAGCGATAGTTCTCCTCTGACATAGGACATCTCATAAGTCCACGATTAGGGCTATTTAGCCTCGGGCTTCAACGGGATCACCAATTGTTAAGTGTATTTTATAGACTTATTCGGGGTCTAAAATATTGATATTTGATAATTCTTCTCACAAAATATATCCTAAATTGTTGTATTTTATATTACATAGGTAAAACTCAACGGTTGAACGAGGAATCGAAAGAAAGAAACGAAAAATGGTGAAAAATGGCAAAATCCAAAGTTTGAGGACCAAATTGCAAATTCAATAGTTGATTTGAACCACGAGATGATACTTTGAAGATTGACAGGAGACAATTGGATGGAATTAGAAGTAAAAAAGGAATGGAATATGATCAAAATATTATCACAATTAATGTCCAATCGCACAAGTTATATTCCAGATTTTTAGCCGAATATTGAGACCCATTTTTGGCATTGTAAACGTTCGAATTGGAAATATTCTATTTCTAGAAAGGTTGTATCCCTTTGAAGTATATTTCCAATGCACTTTAAATTGACCCAATTGGATATCGGGAGAGAGAATTATGGCCAAAATACTAACTGCTGTGTAGAGACAAAACAATTTACACGCGAATGGAACTTTCCTTATTCGATTGGAACTCTTTTGGAAACCAAATTGGACGTAATTTTCAACCAATTTTCAACTCCTACAAATACATAATAGCATAATACATATAGGAGACTAGAAGATGAAATTTTCAAGATTGGAAAGCATAGAATGAGGCAAAAAACACAAAATTCATCCCCAATGTGTGAAGATCTAAATCCATATTTAATTGGGTGATGTTGTTTCTTGATTCTTTTTCATTTTTTCTTCTTTCTACTATACTAGGC
>CAIGRN010034886.1:0-10057 GCA_903798345.1 Fraxinus anomala
TGCTTGCAACCGAGATTCATGGATTGTGCGATGAAATGTTTCAATAAATCGTCTGTCGCTTTAAACAACAATAAGACGTTATTCTCGCCCAGATCTTGAGCGTCTCGGAGGCTTGAGCGACGAGGGTTTTTCGTTACTTGGGAGTCTTGCAGGCTTGAGCGACAACGGGCCTCCACTACTTGGGCGTATGTCAGGCTTCAGCGATGATAGGCTTCCATTACATAACTCCGTCTTGGGCTTTCACATGGTCTTGTTTGGATCCATCATTCGAACTTCCTAACTGGGCTTCACTCTCTGGGCCATTTAATTGGGCATTATTATTTTTGTATGTCAACAGACTGAATTAAACTAATTAATAAATTGGTGACAGAAAAACTTAATGTTTATTTTTCCTTCAATCCTCTGATAGTCCACGACACCATCCCCACAGTTTCAATCGACCCAAAATAAACTGTAAAGTTATTGTAAAAGTGAGTATTTAAAAATACTCAGTGAGATATGTGCAGTTTTTATAGACAATTATATAACAATAAAATAGACATTTCATACCACATTTCTTATGGAGTATATTGATGACTAAGAGACGAACTTATCAATAATATTTTGAATTCCAATTATCACATTTGATAAGTTTAATTAAATAAATCATGTGACTCTACATTTAAGTGAATCTGTTATTTAATGATATACAGTTGTTGTAACACCTCAAATTTTCATAAGTCTTAAAGTGTTACTAAAAATTTACTTTTCTTTGTATTAAAGGCGGAACGATAAAATAATGTTCTTTAATTAAAAAAATAACTAGAATATCCATAAATTTAAACTAAACATGAAAATTGCATCTTTGAGAAAATAACATAATCACTAATTAAATAACATGTTTTGACCGAATTAAACTAATTAATAAATTGAAGACAAAAAAAACTTAATGTCTATTTTTCCTTCGAACATCTGATAGTCCACGGTACTATCCCCACAGTTTCAATCGACCCGAACTAAATTGTAAAGTTATTGTAAAAGTGAGTATTTAAAAATTTTCAGTGAGATACGTGCAGTTTTCATAGATAATTATATAATAATAAAATATCACATTCCTTATAGATATATCGATGACTAAGAGACGAACTTATCAATAATATTTTGAATTCCTAAAGGATCTCACATTTCCTTATAAAGAACTCAATAGAGTTCACATTTAATTAGGTCAAACCCAAATGTCCACTGACAATTCATGCATAAATTACTAAATATAAAAGTATACGAAAACAAACAATTTGCACAAAGTATCATACATTAATTTTGAAATGTTGAAAAAAATAAAATCTTCCATGTAAAAATTCTCATATTATTCTTTTTATACTTTTTCCTCTCCTTCTCTCTCTCTCTCTCTCTCTCTCTACCACGACTCTCTTTATTTTTTATGATGAAATAATTGGAATTCTTAAAATATTTATAATTGAAATTTTCAATTCAGTTTGTATGCAATTAGAATTGAAAAATGGTATAATATAAGGAATTTGGATGAAAATTGATTTCAATAAAATTATGATTACTATTAAATTTTATCAAAATAATATTACAATTAAACTTTATCCAAATCACAAAAAGATTATCAACATTATCAAAATCAATATTTATCATCTCACACATACCTACCATAAAAATTTAAATCATAAATCAAGTTTAATTAATTACCAATCACATAATTAAAATTTTCATTTAAAATAGAACACGTGGTAAAAGTTGGAATCTAGTCTCGTTTGACTTGGAATACACTGTTAGAATCAGAGAAGAGTAATAGAAATTTTAATTAGAATAGAATTAAAATTTATCTTTATCAAAATAACTAATGATTCCAACTTATGTCATCTATACACACACATTGTAGCAAGAAGAGAAATTGAATTGGATTATAAATTATTTAAAAATCTATTTATCTTTATTTTCTTTCAATTGGGTCTAACTTAGTATGTTCTTATTCAAAACAACTTTTTCTTGAATCAAAAACTTTTAATTAATTACAAGCTACAAAAAGAGTCAAATATCTTCGCTATATCAAAATCTAATTATTTGGCTCAAATAAAATTAAAATTAAAGTATTTCACTTTAGTCCCTCAACTTTTAAAATATAAAAATATAACGTGTATAACAAATAAATTTTATTCTATAAAATTTTTTGGACGTTACAATCTCTGCTCCTTAAAAAAATTTTATCCTCGAAATTACCTTAATTAATTGAAAAGGTTCTGGATACTTGATCTTGGCATACTTATAATGTTTCATAACATGAAGCGAGAAAAGTCATAATTATGCTAAAAGAATGAAATTTCATTTCATAACTTGGATCCATCGGAAAGCGGTTGAATAGTGAGCGTCACGTGCTAAGGATTACATTTTTAAGACTTTAAAAATTTTATACTGTCTTTAAACTCATAATACTTATGAAAATACTTTATTTTTATTTTTGATTTGAAATTTCATAAAATATGATTTTCTCAAAATAGAAGTTTCTAAGATTTTTCTTAAATTTGGATTGGTTTTTCATTTTGTTGATTTGAATAACGTGCAACCAAAATGCTTTCAAATGAGAAGAGGGTCACAAGTGGATCGCTTAAATCCTACGCTCTTTTTAAACAGTTTAGATGACAAAACTTTTCAATTTTGTGAATATGCAAATCAAGAAAACTCAATAATAAGTGTAACATGAAATTTCTTAAAATACAAATTGGTAAATTTTAAAACATCACCTGAATGCCAGATCTAAACACATAAATATTTATGATATGTGAAATCTAAAACATGAGCATTGGACTATAACATTTTAAATTCTAAACCACTATCATTCAAAATCAATTTAAAACAAACATTTAACCTTCAATTATATATATATATCCACCGTTCGACACTGTTCACATGAACAGTAAATTATTATTATTATTTTTTTGTTATAGCTGTTAAATTTTATTTTATATTTAAAAAAAAAATGTCTACAGCAATGTAGACCTTTGCTCTGATACCAAAATGTAAAATTTCAAGATTTATAAAAATTTGGAGTGTTACAGTTGCCACCTAGACTAATGCTTAACACTAGTAGTGCTGAATAGCATTACTTTTTAAAGAAAAAAAGATGAAGTTAAAATCTTTTTTATTACATTGTCGAATCCATTCAATCTTGCACTCCATTCATGCCCAGAACGTAAATACAAGATTTACAACAAGAAATGAGAGGTGAATACCTGCCAAGTGCACCGTAGTAATTCACTCCTCAGAGAATCCAGTCTGCTCAAATTTTGCAGCTTATTAGTCCAAATTGTTTTCTGATAACCAAGTTGGCAAGTGCGATGGATTATCAGCAGAATTGTAGAAGCCTTTGCCTTTAGGAAAATAAAAAGGTCCACGAGTGCGGAATGCAAATATGTTCTTGAGAATTTCCTTGGTGCCAATCTGTGCAAACTCAGCTTCCATATCCCCAGGTTCCTGCAATTATTATTAAGCAATGTGCACAAGTATGAACGACATTTGGTTCATGAGGTCTTATTAAAGATAACTAGTGCCCAAATTTTGAGATCCACAAAACCATGCACAAGTATGAACGACATTTGGTTCTTCTAATAAACTTCTCTTCTTAAAGCTCTTATATATAGGTTCTTTCTCTGTTTCTTCAATGCAACAAATCAACTGCTTCTGTTATCAGATAGCCTTTCAGTTTTTGATCTGATCCAGAATTCTAGCTGAAATTAAGAATTTCAGAGGTTATATAATATATTACCTTTTGCCTTGATTAATTGGATGCGGAATTCAACAGATGAATAATCCATATGAGCACTGCACAAAAATTTCTGACAATCTAATTTCCAGTTTCAGCTACATGAAAACAATGCAAATCTTGAATTCAGAACCATAATCATAGGAAGGTGTGGATAAAAGGGAATGAAGGGTACCCGTAATCATAAAATGGATCAAAATTTGTTCACATCCAATATTAAATGATTTTGGGTAAATAGCACCGAACATCCTTACCTTTCAATGTCATTGTGCAATACGTTTCTACCTTTCATTTTTTTGCATTTTCATCCCTACCTTCCATCTTTTATTGGGCAAAATGTCATTTTTATCCATTTTTTCAATGAAAGACGATTTTACCATTTTATTCAAATAAAACAAAAAGAAAAAAATGAATAACCAACTGCAACTATAATCCTTAAGTTTTTATAAAATTACAAAGAAATCATAAATTCTCCACCGTCATCACTTTCACAACCTACCAAGCCGCCACCTATAGATCCACATAGCACCACCTTTCGGCCATCATGCCCACCGAACTCCACCACCTCCAACCTCGCTTCACTCCCACACCGTCCTCCCCCACTCGAATTTGAAGACTGGAGCTCTTAGGACCCACCAATTTTGGTCAGACAGCTCTTCCCGTGCATCATGCTGATGAAGAGTTTTGGACCAGAAATTGAAACGGTTGTGGGGATAACTGGTTCAATTAGATTCACATCCATTGTCGTTTGGGTTTGTTGATGGTTCGATTCATACCAATTTGGGGATTTAATGTTGTGGGATGCATGAATTGAAGGAGAAGAGTTTGGCAAGATGGACGTCGCCACTATCAAATGTCTAGATTACAATAGAATGATTTGAGGCAGGTTTGATTGATGTGACGCCATGTATAGGTTCGTCGAGATGAGGGGTAATCGTCGGTAGTGGTGCACGAACGTAGGTGGCGTCAAAAGTGGGATTGCCGTGAAGGGTTGTATACGGCACTTTGGTATTTTAGGCTGCAAATGTGGCTGTTTTCGACAGATTTTGTGATCAATACTATGGGAGAAGATGTTGGGGAGAGTGAAGAGAGGCTAATGGTGGTGGAGTCCGACGCGGGTGATGGCCAGAAGGTGGTGCTATGTGGATCTATATGTGGCAACTTGGTTGGGTTGTGAAAGTGGTGGTGGTGGAAAATTTAGGACTTATCTTTAATATTTTGAAAAATGTAGGCTTTTGATTGCAATTAGTTGTTTATTTTTTCTTTTCTTTTCTTTTTNTTCTTTTTGTTTCATTTGAATAGAAAGGTAAAATTGTCATTTTATTAAAATGAAAAAATAGTTGAAAATGACTTTTTACGCAATGAAAGGTTGAAGGTAGGGTTGAAAATGCCAAAAAATGAAAAGTATGGACATTTTACACAATGACATTGAAAGGTATTCGGAAAACCACAATTATAACTTATAAGCATCCGAAAATTTTAAATACAGAAGTTCCAGGAAGAAAATAAAGATTTCTTGGACAATTTAAGCCTATCTGAAATCTGCATGTGTAGTGATACTCCCCATATGCACCGTGAAACACGTCCATAGGATTTATTTCAAGACTTCTGGGAATAAAAGCAACAATAAGTTTCACCAAAGCCTTAACCTTGTCAGACCTGTACATTCACAAATGCCAGGCTATGAAAGCACCCCTATCATGCCCAATAAGAAATACTTCTTCATCCACGCGATGGCATCAAGGAGGGCAATCGGGTTTCCCACTATGTGAAGGACGGTGGATTTTGATAGGTCCACGAGTAGTGCATCAGGGGTGTCACCATATCCCCTCAAGTCCGGTGCCACAGCCCAATCACCTTAAGCTGCACATCCAAAATTTGGTGGCGCCAACAGTACCAGACTCTGGGAAGCCGTGTGAGAAGAGAACTGGTGGACCCTGACCAAGCTCGGCTACGTGCATGTTCAGGCCATTAACTGGTATCCTCGTGTTCTATTTTCTCTATCTTTTGTTCTCTCTCATTGAGTCTGTGTGCGCGTGTGCGTGTGGATGTGGCTGAGGCTGAGGCTGAGGCTGAGGCTGAGGCTGTGTGAGAAGATAAGTTTTAATGCGGAAGGAACGGGAGTACAGGAATTGATATGTCCAGCGGTCCAGGTATCTTGCCGTTTGCTAAACGTCTAGGTTTGAAACAGAATCCTGTGTCACATATTATGGAAATAGATTATTTTGCTGGCCAATTATTTAGATGTCAATCAGAATACAAACAGTACAGTACATGCCAAACTTTTGGAAAATGCTTCAAACAACATGACTCAGCATCGATAAATACACAGAGAAAAAGGATATTTACATTGTTGAAGACGAGGGGGATTAAAATTCTTGGAAGAAATCAAGAATGTGCTTATTAATCTCATCAGCCTTTTCTTGATGGATAAAATGAGCTACTCCTTCCATTACAACAACTTCCTTCAGCAATGGCACATATCTCTTGAACCCTCCTTTATGTATGAAGTCTTTGGTGCCAGGGGCATTATAGGTTAGGTCAAGGTCACCCACAATAAACTTCACTGGAACTTTAATTTGATCCCCGGTCCATGGTGCTGTGAGCTCCCAATTTCTGCAAAATCCGAGAAATTAAGATCAAGAATAAAAAACCAAAACATCCAATATAAATGGGACAATTCAAGTGATATCAGTGCATTAACAACATCTTCAAGAGATGGAGTTAAATCCTACAAACTAAAGAAATCAATTCCATTTTAAACCTTATAGTGCTCTTTTGTCATATATTTGAAATAATGTGCAACAGTCAAATGAATATCAAACAAAAATTAACTATCATAAAAAAGATTTGTTTGTTGTATTTTCCATGTAGATTAGCGAATTTGGCTCAACACAATCGAGAAAGGGGAGCATACTTGTCAAGTGCCCGGTAGTAATTTAAAGCCCCTGTGAAGCCACTCTTCTCGTATTTGCTAGCACAGTAATCAACGTCTTCTTCAGATAGCCACGAAGGCAAGATAATTGGAGTATCTGCCGATTCTCCAAAACCTTTTCCCTTAGGAAGGTAAAGTGGTCCTGGATTGCGGTAGGTCAGGAAATTCTTCAACACCCTCTTAGTACCCATTTGGGCAAACTCACCTTCTATTTCTCCAGGTTCCTGGAATGCAACAGAATCAGCTAAAACAATAAATAGTGCAACTTTTGCTTTCACCTTTATTGCGATGTATTGGAAACAAGATGAATGAGCCAGCAAAAACTATAACGTAGTGCAACTTTTGCTTTCAACTTTATTGCGATGTATTGGAAACGAGATGAATGAGAAGTTGCATCTCGCTTGTGCATATCCTTTATTCAATACTATATGATGGATGTGATATAAGGTCCAAAATTCCAGCTTTAGTAATTAGCTTTTTTTCTTTTATAAAGATAGACTCCTCACTTTTGGACTTCTTTTGGCGCCTCATGACAGGTATACCTAGCAAATTAGAGTCCAATTCATCTTCGACGGAAAGCGAATATAGCTGCCTTTTCATGAGAGCATTGCCTAAATGGTGTAATTTGCGAGGACAAACAATTAATGGAACTAAGATTCATAAGGACAAGAATTAGCAGAAAATACGATAATATCAGGTCCAGAGTGGTGAAGATCCAATTTAAATAAATAAGTTTGGCCCTTCTCTAAAGCTTAAAAAACTCTTAAATGAGGTTGTCTAACGATATATCAAAATGAACGAAGGTGCCTTTGATGAGTCTTATTTATTTCACATTGCCCCGTGCCATGTGATTACAAGCACATTGAACACCCTCCTCTTTACAAGTCAATTTTAAGAGTAAGTACGACTCAACGTCCTTGTAACATTATTTTAGAGTAGACACCCCTCATTAAGGACTCTCGTCTTGAATGGGGTGGATCCAATGGTTACTTCTTAACATCGTATAGTTAGTGAAACGCCGTTGTGGTTTATAAGCTCATTGGATACTCTCTGTTTAGCGGCTGGATTTATTTGTGAGCTAGCCCCACCCCAAACCAAAAAATTCAAGAAAAAAAACAATAGGGTGAAAGCCTTAGTAATGATTAGGAATTTTCCAAATTATATGCAAAAATACGGTATGCTTATTGTATGAGGAAGAAAATGAAAGAACCTGGAATCTGCAAATATAGTAATCCTCCCCGTAAACTGCAAGCAAGCTCTCAACAGGCTTCTTGCTGGGGTTTCTCGGCGGGAACGCCACGCTCAAATTCACCAAAGCCTTAACCCTATCCGGTCTATATAAACACAAAGCCCACGCAATCACAGCTCCCCAGTCATGCCCAACAACAAACACTTTCTCCTCCTGGCCCGCGACGGCGTTAAGGAGCGCTACCACGTCACCCACCACATGAAGCGTGGTGAATTTTGTGAAATCATTTACCAGTGCACCAGTAGTGTCTCCGTATCCGCGGAGGTCCGGCGCCACCGCCCGGAAGCCGTGTCTGGCCATGAAGGTCATTTGGTGGCGCCATGAGTACCAGCATTCAGGGAAACCGTGGAGGAATAGCACAAAAGGGCCCTGCCCGATTTCTGCAACGTGCATGTTTATGCCATTTACAGTTACTGATTTGTGGTCTATGGCCTCCATTTTTGCTTTTCTTCAATAAAATGTTGATGACTTTAGTGTGGGGAATTGGGAATTTATGGTGGAAGAAGATGCGATATTTTGGTACATTTACACTGTTATGGAAAGTTGATTAGAGAACCGATAATGTTATCTTTACCACTCCAACGTCACATTATACAATAGACATTATAGACTCAAGGATAGAAAACAACAAATTTGACACTCGAACATGTGTAAAATCTATGCCAGTAATTATCTAAAATATTGTTAAAATCAATATATAAAATATTGCCACTTCACAATAATGTCAAACTTGATATATATATATATAGCAAGATTGTTCATTTTATTGTTTTTTTCATTTATTGCATTAAATGTCCTAGTTACTCTTCAAGATATAGTCGAAGAAGGAAGGAAATTCTCAAACGTAAAAAAAAATTACATAAAAAGGGATATTTTGGAGAGGAAAATATCATGAGTATAGAGAATTTTCGATAGATCTTTTACCGACATTGATGTGGCCTCTTATGATTGGACAATTTTTTCTCTCTTCATCTTCCAATCAATTCCTGTCATATATTGTCCATCAAAATTTTCTATACTTATAACATGATTGTTTGAGAGAATATTTGATTATAAAGTAGGAAAAAATATGGTCCAAGTAGGAAAAAATATGGTCCATGTGTACTACTACATTTTATTTTATCAAAAGATGTATGAATAAAAATAATTTTTAAAGAATTTATATCAAACGGGGCGGAGCCCCATAAGGTTCAGGGTGGACACAGGCCCACCCTGAACTTCTGGGATCATTTTTTCTGAGTTATTTTTTATTTTTATTTTTTATTGATATGCTAAAGCTAAACGGCCCAACTTCACCAACCCAGCCCAATCCAAAAACGCTAGAAACATCACTACATCAGGTCTTGAGTTCTCGCCTGAGTCGCCCCTTCACTTCTCGACATTTCCGTCTCTCTCGCTTGAGTCGCCACTACCTATGTTGACCGTTCTCCTCGTCCCGATGGTCCCATGACTCCCCCGTCGTCCGTCTCTCTCACCGGCCACCTCTGCCTGATTGCCTCTGTTGAGTGTTGTCCTCGACTCCTCGTTGCGTAGAAACTGAGAAAAGTCAGGTATAATCCGCGATTCTGCTTGAGAAGTTTATATTTTTGCTCATATTGTGGTCTGTCGTCGCCACTCGTCTGCGTTTGATTAATTGATTTAATACCGTATTTGATGTTTGAGCTTGGTAAAAAATCCGTATTTGATGCTTGATGTTTGAGCTTTAGGATCAGCTAGAGAATTTCTTTAGGACCTACTTCAGAATTTTGGGTATTGACGTATTGTTGAACTTGAATTGAAATTGTTGTGTACTCTGTAGTCGGATTGTTGAACTTGAATTGAAATTCTTTGGATATTGTTGAATTGAAATTGTTGAAATTCGGGTATTGTTGAAAATTGAAATCTTATGAAGAGATTCTTTCAAAGAAAAATTGACTTAGACAACGTAAATGTTGATGGGGGATGTTGAATAATATGAAATTTGATGTCACTAAACTTCCAACTGCTGGTCTAAAAATACCCATTTTGGATTACAATATTAATATCCGAGATCAAGTTCGAAGAGCATATAAGTTAATGGGTCCTTGTCAGCCACAGGATCATGACTTTCCAAAACGACAATTTGGAG
>CAIGRN010034890.1:0-10477 GCA_903798345.1 Fraxinus anomala
AGGCCATCTACGCGTATTTCCTCCTTACATTTTCCTTTACTGTACAAATACTTTCTAATCCCATTATTTTCAAAAATACATTTCGTAATAATATTATGATGAAAAATATGTGACTGAAAAATAAGAAAAAAATATGAATTTGTATGACTTTATTTTATTGAAAAATGTATGATTAAAATGAAGTCAAAATATTATTCAAAAATGTATTTTGATGAAAAAGATGGACTCAAGACAATGGCCTAATGTTTGTTTCTTTAAAAGCCTCTGGTTAGTATGCAATTGGTCGGTTTCTTAATATAAGGACAAATATGCCCTTACAAATTATATATATAGGAGTGTCAACGAGTCGAGATGAGTCGCGAGGCGAAACTTTTTGCTCTTACTCACCTTGAGTAAAAAAAAATCGAGTTTTTTTTTTTTTTGTCCGAGCCGAGCCAAAACTCGATCAAAAAATTTAGGTTCGACCTGAACTTTCAGCTCGAGTCTTACTGAGTCAAGCTCACTCGATTTTTTTTTATTAATTCGTGAGAAATCTAAAAGATTTTAAAAAATTTTAAAATTTGCGCAATTTATACATATTATAAATAATAATGAAATATTAACATATAAAAAAATTATATCTAAAATTAAAAGAAAAAAAGTAAAAGAATTTAAAAAAAGAAGTGACGGGCAAGTTTTTTGTTTTTTTAGGCTCACGGGCCGAGCTGGCCCGACTCCACTCGAACCGACAAGCCATTTTAACATCCCTAGATATATAGAAGGATAAAAAAAAAGGTTAACTACCGTGCTTTAGTTGTATGTAATTTGCTTCTTGATGTGAAAAAACTTGTAAAAAATTTAAGATAGATAAGTAATAAAATGATGTATACAATTTTATAATATTCGATCAAACTTGTTGTGTTTTTATTTAATATAAAAATAATGACATAAAATTAACTCATGAATTTATTGTTCTTCATTTTTTTTATTGAATGATAATAAAATGATAAATGAAAATATAAAGAATACAGTTGGAGCAAATATATTTGTAGTTAATAAACAAATAACACTATTAAATAAGAGTGTTTGATGAACTTAGTGACGAATGATGCTTTCTCTTTTTTTTTTTTTGCCAAAAAAATAAATATTTAGTTTGATACTTACTAGTAAAACTAATATTGTTTTATTTGATTTATTAATGATGAGATTAAATTAAAGTTATTTCATAATAGTTCTTAAAATATACCAAGTAATATATATGTATATTGTAAATTAGGTCAATAAAGTTTTGATTCAAAAGAAATAGAACTCCTTAGTTTCATTTATTTTTTTTATAAAAAGAAAAGTCTGACACTTATTTGCACTTTTTACAAAGGTTAGGAATAAGTTGCAATTTTCCTAATTAAATTAAGAAAATGTTGGTATTTTTCATTAAAAAAAGAAAGAACCAATTGCGCATTCAAGTCATCCGAATAGGACATTTGTGCCATGAAACATGGGGAGGGGCAAGTAAAGGGGGCTAACATGGAACCCATCGATCTCATCAAGTTGACCATGCTTTTGTCGTGGAGGTCTACTTTTAATTTAGTTCATATTTAACATACATTCTTTCAAAATTTATTTTTAACCACACGTTCTTTAATAAAATAATATTTTCCATCATATCATTATTTAAAATATATTCTTTCCTTAATAATATTCATCAAGCATCCCTAAATCTTGTAAATCAGTCAATAAATGAATATTTTTATCTTCAAAAATATATTAAATTCGCTTATAAGTAGCTCGAAATAGCATAGTGAAGTAGAGCGGCGAGACAATTTTATCGGCCGACTGTCGAAATAAAAGTTTGCTTATTTATGATGATGAAAATATCATCAACAGTAAATAAGATTAGATCATTATTGTTGTCCTCCGATATTGCAAATCCAACTCATTTTCGCAATAAAACTAGTGACATAATACCTCAGAAATGAATCTAGGTTTTGTGGGTTAGTAAACAAACATGATAACAACAATAGGAAACATCAATAAACATTAACAAGTGATTCCAACTGTTGAGATTACGACTTCCATAGTTGTAAGTGCATTGAATAATTGCATGATTCTGTGAAGTTCTCTTTTAGATTATACATCATCTTATTCTTTATTATATATTTGTCAAATATTTTTCCTTTTTTTTAACCATTTTGAAAATGATGTTCTCTTTTGGATACACAGCAACATTTTTTTTTTTTTTTGGGAGTATCCATGATTTATAATTTTTATTCAAGCTCTATCGCCACTTCCCTTCTCGATCAATTTATATTGTAGAAGGAAAAGTATTCAGGTTTCTCTCGCTTGTATTTAAATGATTTATCAATAATACAAGATTTGATAATCCAAATCTCCCTAGCATGATCCAAGTGGAGGCCTAATGTTCGTTGGTTTAACAAGTTTACGAATTGCGACAAGTAATATACAATGAGTGGAGTAACATCCCTCGTATACCATTCTACTAAGTATCGAGATTAATAATTATAAACTTGTGTGAAAGATCTTTTTTTAGATACATGTTTCTAAACTATTTTATGAATGCAATTGTAGTGTCTCCACAACTTTTATTTGTTACACCGCATTCTTAATTATTTTTCTATTTACTAAAATGGTCACAAGTAAATTAACTTAAATAACGACTTCATTAATGTCTACTCATATACAAATATATACTTTTCCGTATATCGTTATTCAGTACACCACAAACAATATACATAAGGTATATAAATATATACCGAGAGAGTCCTTAAATTGTTTAAAGTCTAAAATTTCAAGAAAAACATTGATTTCTTAGGGAAATATTATAAATTAATTGATTCAAGAGCTTTAATTCTAAGAAAAAAACTCATTTTTCGACAGAAAAACTTGTAAGCATTGAAAACAACTTATAATCCCAAAAATTAAAAATAAATAAAAGCCAAGAAACCCTTTCTTCCCCCACTTTAATGGCATTTTCCGCTAAAAAAAATCTTTATTATAGAATCCATATTAGAAATAATTTGTTAACATATTTAGTGGAAGAGGATTCTTATGTTGATTCGTGCTTGCTAAAGTGTCTCCTAGCAAGTGACAATGACAAATTAAAACCCTTTTAAGAGTGCTAAATTAACTACAAAAAAAAGTGCGACAAATATTGAATAAAGAAATTTATGTGGAGAATCGACGTTGCATATTAATGATGTCCAGCTCTAGTGACTTCCATGCAGATTAACCACACCTTAAGTGCTTTACATTGTGCTCTGGGCATTATCCAGCGTTGGAAAAATAATAACGTATATCATAGATTATAACCTACTTGTAACTTATGTTCGGTAGGTAACATTAAGCAAGATTAATTAGTATATAAATAAAATTCAACTTCTTTTTATTGTTTAATNGTATATCATAGATTATAACCTACTTGTAACTTATGTTCGGTAGGTAACATTAAGCAAGATTAATTAGTATATAAATAAAATTCAACTTCTTTTTATTGTTTAATATTGTCGAGTCCATTTTACTAAACATACTGTAGATGTTTATCGAGGATATGACAATCGGGAGTACTCAACTATGGCCTACGCATGGTTAGAAGGAATATCAACATCCATAAGCGTTAGAAAACCCTCGATTGTCCTATAGTTCAAACATGCCATTATATATCCATTTGCCAAACAAGACTTGGGATTAAACTTGTGTTTCCCACTTGTCTCCATGGAGGCCAAATTCGATTTCTATTCGTTTTAGTTATCCTTTCAACTGGATATAGTGGAGGTTCTTATAGAATGGGGTAATGATTAAAATCATAGAAACTGCTAGGTTTAATGGATATGATCATGACTTCACATGAGATTTTTTGTGCACAATGTGAAAAATATTAATGAATTTGTAAAATTATAAGGTTGATTGATTGTCATATATAATTTAGAAGTTTTTTATTCAAACGTAAAGAAAGTACTAATTTTACAACAATAATTATTATTATAACAATAAATGAGTGGTCAAAAGTAGGGCGATGTGTCAAATTTGAAATGGATGATCTTAACAACTACTGTATCTATGTTGTGGTTACGAAAATCTAACAAGAAATTTAGTCAAATTTATTGAGAATAAAATTTATTTTGTTTGTTGTCTGTCAACAATTTTCACATTGTTAAAATGGAAGATGAAACATTGTCTATAGGTATAAATGTAAATAAATTAAAGGGATATTACTTTAAGTTTGTTTAAAGCGATATTCAGATCTCCATCGTTACTATTCATGAAAATCTCATATGCACATTAATGTTGTACTATAATCGATAGATAAAATTAAACTCTTCATTTTAATTTGTATGAAGATGCATCCAGTTTCAAGCATATAATGCACTATCCACTCACCCAATAAAATGTTCCGTATCGACTCATACATATTATTAATGTAGAATATTGTCAACACTTAATTTGCTCAAAAGTTATAGCTCATGACACTAATTCAATCCACCTTATATCGTGCAGAATCAAACTCGGAAATCCCCTCAAGCCCACTCTGTTTCAAGCATGCTTCTACTTTATTTTGGATGATCAAACATGTGTTCACACACAGTGTGTGTAGTTTTGAGTAAGAGAATTTATGCAAAGTAAGAGAGAACAAATTAATGATATAACTGAGCTGAAAGCTCTTTGCAATCCGAGAAGACATGAACCTAAGAATTTGGAAAAAATTGGCAAGTCAATTACTCACATGAGATGGTGACAAGACAAAGGCACAAGAGGCAGGAAAAAGAAATTGCACTATTCCTCACAAACAATACACTAAACTCCTAGCGTTCACTTCAAATTTCGAGATATTAGATCACAAAAATAATGAACCAAACTAATAAAAAGAACTTATATGAAGAAAATCATATTGGAGTTGATGCGCATTCTCATCGTAGTGTATATTTATTGTAAATCTATATAACTCCATTGACTAAATTGAATCAAAGTTAACTCAAATCACTACTCCAATAGTGTACATGTGAATGATCATTTCGTTTTGTCATATGATGCCAATATTCATGTCATTTTTCTTCTTCTTTAAAGGTATAGAATAATATTGTCGACTGGAAAATGGCTCTTCAATTTTTATTATCAAGTGCTGAAAATGCCCAAAGATGATTCCGGTGTGCTGGAAACAGTGGTATCGAAACACCTAATTTATATGTTTGACTCGTTAATAATTAGATAGAATTTGATAAAAGATATACTGCACAAAATGTCACTTATCTTGTTTAAATCTCGTCCATTTTAAAATAAGAAACATGACATAAATATATATCGATGACAACAAGCTTACTAAGTGGGTTCTGAATCAGATGTCAGCGAATTGACTACATTTATGAAGCAACTAACATGATTATTCGAAGTGGGCGTCCTTAAAATATCCAATCAAAGAGTTCTTTTCATTAGCTTTCCTTCAGAAATTTAGGTTACAAGAAAGTTTACATAATGTAACTCATGGTGACATAGAAAAATCAAAAACAAAAAGGGCCTAAAAAAAGCCTGTATTCTCTCTCTACTTTTCTTTCATTTTCTTCTTTTCTCTCTCATTCTTGTCTGTTTAAGCTTTTCGAGCAGGAGCACTCATGGCTACTGCTGAGACAGCCATTTTATCGGCCTCACTTTTCTGCATTTCAATGTCATTTGCTTCAAAATCTTCAATGACCATTGCAGTTTGATTGTTTCTTGTACATCCCTTTACTGGTTCAGGAATTTCCTCGGCTTCTTTCTCCTTGTATTCCTTGTATTTGCCCCACAAGACTGAGTAAAGTCCAGCCACAATCAACACTGCTCCAAGAACACTGAAACCGGGAAAAAAAAAGAAAGAAATTTTTAGTCTGTAGGTAAACAATAACAACAATAAACTAAGCCTTGTTTTTAATAAATTATATTGTTTTAATCTTTTCGAGTATATAAGGGTGAGAAAATTACCCTCCAACATATATCTTTTCAGCCAGGATGAAAGAGCCCATGATGGCAACAATGATCATCATCAATGGACTGAAAGCAGTGACAAAGACTGGCCCTCTTTTCTGCATCACAAGGCCTTGTACATAGTATGCAATACTTGACGATACAATACCCTGCACAAGCACAAAAGAATAACCTTAAATATTAACATTAATCAACTAGTATTAGTCCATTTAAGTGTATATACACAACAACGTACCCCATGGTCTCAATAACTTTAGGGTCGATTAGAGAAAACCTAAAACAACTTGATCTAACGTGTTGGGAGAGGGAGAGAATCGAACTTACGGCATAGGCAGCAGCGAGGAGGTTCATGTCCCAGCCAATAGTCCATGCTGAGGATTTGTGTTCCATCACAAAAGTGACAGCTATAGACTGTAAGGTCCCAAGGAAGCACACTATGGCTGTGAGGGAGAGTTGTGCTGTGTATTTTCTTAATGTGATTGCCTGTGACAAAATGCAAGTATTTTTCAATTATTTTAGCATAGATAAAAAAAGGGGATCAGAAAAAGCCAAAAAAGGGTACAAAATATACCTGAAGGATGAAGAAAGAAGCCCAGGCAAGTGTGGCAATTATAAGTAAAATCGAGCCTTTAAACCAGTCCTTATCAGATGGTTCAGTAGTGATATCAGGAACATTGGATTTATGAGGATGAATGTAGTTGGACCACACCATATTAAGGACATGACCTTTGTACAATGTCATCAACATGGCTCCAGCCACTGTCACTATAGTTCCCACAACCTTTGCTTGGCATCTAACCTTCTTAATGTCCACCTTCTCCATCCTACAGAGCACAGCACAATTAATCGGTGAAAACCTTTTCAGGCTCGTCTAGTAAGGTGGACTATACTGTACTCGACAATATTAAGAATGAAAAAGAAGTCGAGTATACAAAAATATGAATGTACCTGCATAGGACTGCCATAACAAATGTCATAGCTGGGAGCATGTTACTCATGGCACATGAGAAAGTAGGGGAAGTAAATTTTAGCCCAGCATAGTAGAAGTTTTGATCAATCACTGGTCTGTAAAACCCAATAGTAAAAGATGAGAAGATTAGCATTTTAGTTCTCAAACGATTTAAATGTAAAATCTATTGTTTTTTGCCGTGGTATATATATATGAACACTCACCCAAGAAGTCCCAGCGCAAAAAGCTGCATGAAAATTGGAAATGTAATCTTTGGCCTCACTTTCCTGTGAAGAAAAACATATCCCAAGAATTAGCATTTAAAAAAATCTCGAAGAAAACAAGAACATCATGTCCCATAGACAGAATTGTCGAGTATTGAGTATCAAACAGGGCCATAAAATTTTCCATGTGCACCTTTCGAGGATGAGAGCGAAGGGAGCAATAACTGCAGTGGCGAAGGCATGCCTATAGACGACAAGCACATAGTGGCTCATTCCTCTATTGAGTGATACTTTGGTAATGATGTTCATACCAGCATAGCCAAATTGTAATGAAATCATGGCTATGTAAGGCTTAGTCTTTTCAAGAAAATTTCCAAGGCATCCTTTTCCTTCCATTTTTCTCACCTGTATTTAATTTAACAGCTAGTTTTGAGAATGATAATGCAGAATAGTTCTATAGAAAGAGAGAAGGGGAGAGGGAAACACTTCAAAGAGTTTGTGTTTGTCCTAGGGAATGGATGTGAAGCAATTAGTGTATTTATAAGCACCAAGGGGGACTGTATCAAATAGTTTGTTTAGTATAATTAAAATTGCATTTTTGGTCCCTAACTTATTGTCTTTTATGCAATTATGACCAAGGTTTAGCTTGGCTTAATAGCTAACAAATGAAATCATAATGTGATGTTGTCGAGTAAAGTTAATTCTTTTTTAGCCTAAATTGCTCATTTTAAAGTTTGATGATCAACTTGCTACTTCCTAGTATAAATTTGAAAGAGTTTCAAGCACGTGAGAGAATTCGATTCTCGCACATTTGACTATTGCACTAAGCTCCTGTTTGAAACATATTATTTAAAAATCATTTTTTCACGCACTTATTTTTATCACAGATTCTCTCAATAAAATAATTTTACACTTAAATTTATAATTTTCCCCCACTTTTTAGTCGCACATTTATTAAAAAGGCACTTTTCACGGAGTAGATTATATATCAAACATGTTATTTCTGCATCTAATACTAAATATTTTGATCATAAATGGGTGATATGATGTATCAGCAATTAGTGGAATATGATTATGTTAGATGGGTTCCACTTAGATATGTTCTTTCGATCATGCTATAAATACAGAAAATTTTGACAAAAAACTTTGATAGACAACACTATGGTTGGAATTGATTGGAAGATGAAGAGAAAAAAAAAATCTAATCATCTGCGATCACGTCAACTTTACTATGGTTGGAATTGATTGGAAGATGAAGACAGAAAAAAATAATCTAATCATCAACGATCACATCAACGTTGATAAGAGTTATGTCAAAAATCCCCGATACTAATGGCTTTTTATATTTTCTTTCATAGTGGCCAAGTGATTTCAAGCTACCTAAAACACAAAAGGTGAATTTAGTGCTATGCTGATGCCATTTAATGGGACCCACAATAAGGTGGTAGTGGGTTGCAGCGAAACTGCAGGACCCACTTACACGTCAGCCCCGTCGCGGCATTCCGTCGCATTTGTCTGCCGGTGCCGGAGCAGTGGTGTCGGCGCAAATATAGGGAGAAAAACATTGTGGTGCAAATTTGATTATTTCTGGTGTTCATTGACTAGTTAAGAGCATTACGAGTTTCAAGAAAAAACAAAATTGCAAGTGCATATAGAACCTTTATATTCTGTATAATACAGATCAAACTTTGTCGAAGTTTACCTTTTTCCCTGGCTATTTTGTTGGTTTAGCCAACTTTTAGTTTATTCGGGAGAGATTATTTGAAGTGAAAAATGATTTTTGTAGAATGTATAATTAAAAAATAAGAAAAAAAATATAAGTCCACTCACAAAATTATTTTATTAAAAAAATACATAATTAAAATGATTTTCAAATAAATTGCGCCAAACAAATGCTTGATTTTACGTTCGTTTTTTATGCTTTAAATTGATCTTTCAGTTGTCCTTTCTCTTATTCTTTATCGGGTAGGTTTAGGTTATATTTGCATGTAGCATTACGTATGTTAAATGTTTATTTAATGGCACAATGTCCACTTCAAAAAGTTGGAATTTTGCATTTTTCTTTTATGAAAGATGATAATTATATGCCAATTTTTACTGTAGATTTATATATATTTATTGTTTTACCACATATTCAACATATATTGTTGCACGTAGCACATATCGTCACACCATAATCACGTGTCTTTGAAATGAGATGATACCATGTATGATGGTTCGTTATTTTTTAGCAGAGCCAACGGCACACAAATGAATTAACAAAATCGCATATTAACAAAAAGGCAAGTACTCGAAAACCATGTTTTTGCCAAACTCGATACCTTATCTAGACTTTCCATTTCTAGCTAGAATTATAATTGGTAATAAGTTGCATTTATTATCGATTCCAAAATGAATTTCAAAAGTGGGAACAATGTTGATAGGGAGAATTAAATTCTTTGGCATCAAGTTAGGACTCCCAGCTTTCAAACATATACCTAATGTGAAGAATGAACAATCTAATCAAGTTTGAAACTCAGATTCTTATTTGCACTCTTTATTCTTTAACCATACTAATAATTTTGAGTCGATCTTCCAATTTTACAGATTTGTCCTCGATACATTAGCTCTAAAATATCTTTGAGAGACGTATTATATCTCCGAAAAAAATAAGTGAATAACTAAGAACGTTAAGTGTCTAAAAGTTAGTGCTTGTTCTGCATCAGTCGACCTCTCAAGTCGAAAGTCTGACCAAAGGTGATTAGTACACCATGAATAACAATCCTCCTAGGTGACCTTTTGTTTATTTCTTTAGCCCAATTTTTTCTTTTCTTTTTCTTTTTTTCGATCAAACGAATCAAAAAATTGACTAAGAAGCCTTATAGGAGTTCTTATAATTCCTCTTTTCGTGGATAAAGAAGGTTGGCTAAGTGGAGCATGCACCAGGGAATGGGCATCTAATCAGCCCCAATCATCTCGACATCGAGTCATGTCATGCAACGTAAGACCAACAAATGTCTTTGGCTAATTTCTGTCACTACAAGTTGATTGAAAACTTTAGGGGCCAAAAGAAAATGCTCTAGCAATTATGGGGAAGATGATGTTGAAAGGGAACATGATGAGAAATGTGTGGAGTGGGAGTTTGTCGTCTTAGAAATGGAGTAATCACTGTATAACATTGAACGGTAAAAAACAAATATCGTAAGGATTGACTTTTTGAGACGTAATTTGAAGATTCAATCTGATGTGAGAATCCAAAAAGTTCAAACAAGCACACAAAACATATTATGAGCTTGTTTTTAAATTAGCCACAGACTTAACATGTATGTAAACATTAAAATATCTTAAGATTGACATTTTAAAATGTAATCCAAGA
>CAIGRN010034916.1:0-53726 GCA_903798345.1 Fraxinus anomala
GCGTGTTGATGCGAAACTCACTTCTCGATACGAGAACATAAGTGAATTCGAATGGGGGAGCATGTCACGGAGTGAGAATGTATATCTCCTCATTCGGCACAGCAAGCGCGCTAACAGTTAGGCGTGAGACCTATTTTACCAAATAGTGCACTAATGATATAATCATATGTAGATATTCTCCCAACATCCTACTTATAGCGTGCGTGTGTGTCAATTGTTCGAACTTGCCGACCTAAGAATGAGGGGAAGGCGACTTTGAAGCGTAATACCTCGAGTCAAACCTACTGTCTGTGAAACCTTGTGTTGAACCTGGTGTACAGCAAAATCCAAGGAACAAAATTTGATGATTAATGAGAGTTTTGAGGAGCGCACATTGCAGCGCACAATAATGAAGATTGTGTATTTTATTCGACATGTGTTGAGACGCTGCGGTTTGAAGGTCATCCATTCGAGGAACTAATACTCAGAGGGGCAGAGGGTGAAGGTAGGTGTCGGAGTCAGTAAGTACGAGTTACTGCGGGTTTGTGAATGCCCGTCCATTTAAAGGTGATGCCGTTGTTATTCTTGCAATGAGACGAATGCGTGTTGATGCGAAACTCACTTCTCGATACGAGAACATAAGTGAATTCGAATGGAGGAGCATGTCACGGAGTGAGAATGTATATCTCCCCATTCGGCACAGCAAGCACGCTAACAGTTAGGCGTGAGACCTATTTTACCAAATAGTGCACTAATGATATAATCATATGTAGATATTCTCCCTAACATCCTACTTATAGCATGCGTGTGTGTCAATTATTCGAACTTGCCGACCTAAGAATGAGGGAAAGGCGACTTTGAAGCGTAGTACCTCGAGTCAAACCTACTGTCTGTGAAACCTTGTGTTGAACCTGGTGTACAGCAAAATCTAAGGAACAAAATTTGATGATTAATGCAAATGGATATTTCTGTAATAACATGTCAACGATCACTTTTACAAAAGTCCCATATAAAATCATCTTTGACCGCCACTTCACGATCTCATCTCGTAACTTCTTTCTTAGATCATCAGACTTTCCAATCACATTTCCTGCAAATTCCACCAAGATTGTCTCTTTCCCCTCCCATTTCATTCCACCTATACTTACATATATATAATTACATATATATAATCGCACAGTTCAAAAAACCCAGAAAAAATGGGCATGGATTATTACAATATTCTCAAAGTTAACCGCAATGCGAGTGACGAAGACTTGAAGAAAGCCTATCGTCGTTTGGCCATGATTTGGCACCCAGACAAAAATGCAAACAAGTTAGAAGCCGAGGCCAAGTTCAAGCAAATTTCCGAAGCCTATGACGTTTTGAGCGATCAAGAAAAGCGCCAGATCTACGATCTATATGGAGAGGAGGGCCTCAAGTCTGGCCAAACTCCACCGCCCAAACGAAGCGCCCGAGGTTATGGGGCTAATCAGCATCGTCCTGACCCGAATTTCCGATTCAATCCTAGGACCCCTGATGATATTTTTGCCGAAATTTTTGGGGAAAGTAGTAATGCTGGTTATAATAGTGGTAGTGGGAATAATGTTGGTGGAAGTGGGGTAAAGAGAGATGGGTATTTTAGGAGTACAACGATGAATGGTGGGACGATGTATGGAGGTGGGGAAAATTCAGGTGGTGGTGCGGGGGGATTGAGAAAGGCGCCACCGGTGGAGAATGGGTTGATGTGTAGCTTGGAGGAGCTGTACAAGGGTGCTACCAGGAAGATGAAGATATCAAGAAACGTACTTGATGGTCATGGGTACGTTTTATTGTATCTGTTTTCGGGTTTTCCTTTATAGAATAACGACTGATTGATTGAATATTTGGATTTTAAACAAGGAAAATGATTGGAATTTTGTTTCTTGAAATGCTGGATTTGATGCATTGTGGTCGTATGTCATTAAATTCTTGCATTGTTATATTTGTAAGTTTAGTTGTTTTACTCAAGAATGAAGCGTCGTTTGGGATCGAGTCACATTAACGTGGTAATAGAAGTAAATGTCTGCGGACTGCGAGTTACCCGAGCCAGGAAGTGGTCTGGCTCCTCGTGCCTTGAGCAATGGCCGAACTCATGCCCCAATTTGGCATTTTATACCCATATACCTTTTCTTTTCTGGATCTCTTTCATTATCTTATCATCTGGGACTAGTAAAAGATGCGTGTTAGTGCTTTTTATACCAAAAAATAATTTTCCTCTTGATGACCTCCAAGTGCTCCAGAAGTTGCTTCTTTTTTTTCTTTTTCTTTCCTTTTGTGCTCAGCCGCAAAAGATTTTGAGTTTGGGAGAAGGCATTTGTCTTGTTATTTGGGTTACTTGTGAGTACATATTCTGCTTGACATTTCACTTTCCAGCATTTAGGTAGCCCTACTATAAAGTTGAGCACTAAAAATTGATCTTTGGATGGGTTTTCTGCTCATGGCTCAACTGGCTTGCCATCGCTAGTGAGGATTCTCACATTCCCTGTCAAATTCTTTGTTGGACGGAAGATCTGTTCTATGAGGAATGGTACAAACATGGATGATATATTACTATCTCTCTTTTCACGGCTAGGGATGTTTAATGCCATGCGTTGACGGGCTCTATTTGCACTTTCATGTTATTGAGAAATCAAAAGGTAGAATCAATATGAAAACATATTGAAGGAACTTGAGAAGAAGAACATTTTATTAATCATCAAGCTCAAATAATATTGTGAATACATTGCTCTATTTATAGAGTAAATTTCTTATAAACTAACTACATAACAAACAAGAGAAGAATCTAGAAGAAGCATGTGCTGGAGATGGAAGAAGGATCTGATACTGGAATATTCCAACACTCCCCCCTTGATGGAACATCTTGAATTGTAGAGGGAAGAGCAGAGATGCAACAGAAGCTGTGATTGACAATAACGTCCGGCGGAGAAGCAATCCAGAGAAAAACCAGCAACATAATTCAACCGGAATAAGTGAGCATCCATGACTCTAAAATCGGGCATTTGCTGAAGACAAACATCATCAACATTGATGAGTAAAAGGAAAACTGGATATGCTAAACCGGAATAAGTGAGCATCTATGGCTCTAAAACCGGGCATTTGCTGAAGACAAACATCATCAACATTGATGAGTAAAAGAAAAACTGGAAATGCTAAACAAACTCCAGCAAGGAAATGTATCCCTCTCCGCTCTCTGATTTTTTTTTTTTTTTTCACATCCTCACAAAACGCTAAAATAGTCATAAAAATGAAAACGAAACAGAGAAAGTAAAACTAATTCATAGATCATCATCGGATCTTTGATATAACAGATCTTCACTAGATAGATCTCAGAGAGTTGACCACAGTCAGTGACCACAACAGGCTTGGAGGTCCTTCCAGAACCAGATCCGACCTTCTCGATGGCCTTCACAGCATCCAGTCCCCAACCACCTGTCTGAAGACCACGTGCTTGTCGTCGAGCCACCGAGTCTTGGCGGTGCAGATGAAAAACTGAGATCTGTTGGTCCCAGGCCTAGCATTAGCCATGGAGAGGATTCTAGGATCCGTGTGCTTCTTCACGAAGTTCTTATTAGCGAATTTAGCATCGTAGATCAATTCTCCAGAGTTGAGAAGGCGGAAGAAAGTGACACAGTTGTAGATGGAAGGAGCATTTTTTTTTCTCTGATACCATATTAGAAATGATATTGTGCCTAATTCAATCTAACAAAATCGGCTTGTTAGGGGAGGATTGCTCTCACCTTATTAAGTGGATTGTGTAAATATCATCAGCCAATGTGTGATTTTAATACGCTCCCTCACGCACAGCGTGGACCATGCTGAACAACTATGAACAAATCGATATTGGGTGCACCCAACATTGCAAAACTGAGCCTGCTCTGATACCATATTGAGAAATTAAAAGGTAAATTCAATATGAAAACATATTGGAGGAACTTGAAAAGAAGAATATTTTATTAATCATTAAGCTCAAGTAATATTGTGAATACATTGCTCTATTTATATAGTAAATTTCTAACAAACTAATTACATAACAAATGAGAAGAATCTAGAAGAAGCATGTGTTGGAGATGGACGAAGGATCTGAAAGAAGGATCTGATATTGGAATATTCCAACACATGTCTCTCACTGTGGTTAGAACTGTGTCTTTGTCAGCAGCAAAGCTTACACCTATTTGCATTAGTTTGTCTAAAGTTCTTTAATCTTATGCCTGCTTATGAAAATGAGTCACGCGAATACAGATGACAAAACCAAGTGAGAGAAGTAGAGGAGTTGATTCCTTCAGGGAGATTGCGTCCTAGGCCACCCCCATAGGATGGTTTTTTTTTTTTTTTGGAAAACCAAATGGCCACTACCAACAAGACTGTTCTCAATCTGACAAATGTTATAGAAGGATAGAAGCTGCGCCTTCGATACCCATGAGCTCAAACATGTCACCATCTATGCCTCTGGTCATCTAGAGGAGTTTGGCCATTTTACTGTCTATGCAGAGCATGCCTGCAGCAATGAGCATGTGGTTTTTGGCATAATTGCTGTTAACATTGGAAATAGTCTTTGTTGCTATCTTCGTGGTCACTTAGGTTTCCTCAAGGACCTACAAAGAGGTCATTTCGTCCCCATCACTGGAGGTGGTTGAGCTTATGCCTCAAGGAGTAGCTGAGCTCGTGCCTCATGAGATGGTCAATCTTATACCTCATAAGATGGCCAAGCTTGAAAAAGATTGCACATAAAGGTGTTGAATCCTAAATTTCTTGCTCACCTTTTCTCTCCGGAGATCAAGCACTGTTATGAATGGCACTGTAATGCTTCTGGACTATTTTGGAGCACCCCTGAACACTCCTATTTTGACTCTAACACCTGTTTTAGCAATTGCAAGCAAATCGTAGTCAATAACTTAACAGGTACTATTCATCTTTTAAAAAAAACTTTATATAAATTCAAATTTTAGCGGCTACCCACAAACAAAAATCTTCTGCTTCTGAAAAAGTTTATTTCCAGCTATATATGGTAGAGAAATCAGTACATCAAGGTTCTTTCTACCTATTGCTTGCAGTATTATAGGGTTATGAAGTGCTAACTCTGTGACTTGTAGTATACAATTTTATCTATATTGGTTGGCTCTCTGAAAGCATTAATTTTATGAACATGCATGGAGGTAGTTGTGCCATCATGGTTATTTGTTGACAATGTTCTTTCCAGTTTTTCTTTTACTCTTTGTTTTCGGATGTTACAATGTTTTGATTTCTTATTATTTCTATGCATTTAGTTGATTGTTTCTGGCGTACTATGATTTCCTCAAAAAATACGAGGTATAATTTGATTTGGATATTTATGCAGTTTTCATTGTGGTCTGCTTTATAGTAGTGACCATTGCTTTAGGCAAAATTGAGGTACTAAAATGACATGTTCCAAGATAATGCAATGGGCTGTTTTGTTGCAAATTTTGTATTGCTTAAGCTGACGAATAGCTGAATTATTAAATTCCATTAAGTTGGGTTTTCCTACTGCTGCTTCTAAGAATTTTATATGACTTATGTGACACACTAAAAGTTTTCGATTCACCTGGTTATGGACCTGAATCTGTTATTATGGGACATTTTCTTTCCAAGTGAAATCCCCTGGACGCTGCTACAATATGTTAGTCAAACAACAATGTCTTGAACTGAGATATGAACTTGAAATGAATGTCCAAGTAGAGGCTTTGCCTCTTTGGGGGCAACATTAGTTTAATTTGAACTCATGATGTTTTTAACTCTCACCTACAGTGTGAAGCTTTTTTCTCTATTTGCTCTGTTGATTAAATTTTATATAAACTTTTTATGATATTAATGTATATATCTAATTAAATTAATCAACTATTAAGGTATAATTGGAGGTGTGCTTGTGTTAATCAATATTAAGATATAATTGGAGGTGTGCTTATGTATTGTCATATAAATTTCTGTGCTCGGTATTACACTTGAAAATTTTGATTCGTGTGTTTCTTTTTCGATGTTCTTTTGATTGAATGTTTGATGTACTTCGACTTTGCCTTGATATGAACTTTGTTATCTTGCAGTAAACCTCAGGTGTTCGAGGAGATCTTAACTATTGATATAAAACGAGGCTGGAAGAAGGGCACTAAAATAACTTTCCCCGAGAAGGGCAATGAAGAGCCTGGCATCATCCCAGCAGATCTTATTTTTGTGATAGATGAAAAACCTCATCCTATTTATACAAGGGACGGTAACGATTTGATTGTGAAACATGAGATAACACTTCTTGAATCCCTCACGGGAAAGACTATCGAGCTGACGACACTAGATGACAGGGGTATCGCGATCCCTATAACAGAGATCATCAAACCAGGACACGAGGTAGTTATTCCTAATGAAGGAATGCCAATTTCGAAGGATCCTAGGAAGAAGGGAAATCTGAGGATCCAAATTGATGTGAGGTACCCAAAGAAACTCACCGAAGCGCAGAAACATGAATTGAGGAGAGTTTTGGGAGGAAGCTCGTGATAGCTTCTCACAGGCATATAATTCAACAATTGGGTGTAAATGTGGTACATGCATGCAATTGAAGAGTGTGAATAATGGAAGAGCGCTTATGTAAGGTTGATGGTTGATTCTTGTTTTAGCAGCTCGGGCGACTCTGTAGACAAGTGTGAAATGCATCTTGCTAAAGCAAGTTGATGTTTCGATGTCTAGGATTGATACGAGTTTCTCAGGACTACTGGTATGACCCCGTTTCTGGTCATTGCTAGAAATTGTTGTCATTTACAAGGTATGCTTGAAAAGTAGAATTTTTACTGAGGATTAGATGGATTTTGAGACTTCTTTCGTCTTAGAATAATCTCAAATGCACTTTCTTTTCATTTGTTAGGAGTTTGGTTGGGTAGAAGAGAATTCAGAAAAGAATGGAGAGAAAGTTGAAAGTCCAAGAAACTTAATTTCATTTGTTGTGTAAGGTTTAGCTTGTAAGTTGATGGAAAACAAATTATAAGTAGTTTTTGTTTTCTTTGTTACAAAAGCCTAGTGGCATGTTTGGTCAGCAGGGTCGACTGGAAGGGGATTGAACATAACTGCACAACTAACAAATTACATGCGTCTCTTCTTTAATTTCGTCCGTATTCCATTCCTATGTGTACCAACCATGCTCAAACCATAATAAATGGCTGCAACTTTTTCATGCACATAACAAACTTAGTGCTTGGAACTTCTCTGGTTAACCGAAAAAATTTCTGGAGTAGAGAAGAAAAAGGTTAAAAACAGGTGAACTAACCTTAAAAATATATAATATAACTTAGGGTTAGGTTGTTTGGTAGAGTTTGGCAAAGTTTAATAATAATTGAACATTGTATTTTGTTTTAAGATTGCTTGGACTTGAATAGTGAAAAATCATAAAATTTGTTTCAGATACTATACAATTATGCATACATATACATATACGTGTGTTTATTCATACACAAAACTAGATTATGGTGTCAACAGTCGATTGTTGGTGACTAATGCTAAACATCTATCTCGATCATAATAAGTGTCGTGGTGAACCATCAACAATTAGTTGCTAGGCCGTCGAAGATAAGTGAGTAGCAATAGTAGTAGAAAATAATAGGTGGTCGTTCACATATTGCATCACAATGAAGTACAAATATTTGTTCATTTATTAGAAGTACGATCTCTATGATAATTAATATTAGATGTTGTATTACCTTGTAAAATATATAGTTCGTATCTAATAAACGCGTCATTGAAGAAGTTACTTTCAAAAATAAAAAGAATTTATTTGGCAGATGTAGTGATAATACAAACATTATACATGTGCAAGCGTGAGGTGTTACGGCCAAGTACGGATTTACTCGTTTTGGGAGTGGGGTTGGGACATTTTCATGTGAAGCCAATTTATTTTGATTTTTTGTGGCGAATCAATCGACCAAAAACATTACTCCATCCACTAGGTGCATGTGCCACATGATGGTGCCACCTTTGTTATGTCATTGCAGGTCCACATGTCAAATGAGTCAAGTTCCATTTTTTAAAAGACACAATTCCCTTCTCGAGTCTAAAAATTATGAGGCCGACACGAGTCACATGCGCTACCTATGTTCGAATTGGGCCATACTTGTTTTTAAAATTTCTTTTTGTTAGTTTTCTTAGAAAACGAAAGAAATTAAAAGTTGCTCTAGCATTCAAGGCCGAGCCGAGTAAGGGTGGCTCCCGATCTACACTCTAGTTAGATTCATCATGCAAATACTTCTCAAACCCTATTGTGATGAATTAGAAATGTTAGAACATAAGAGTGTGTTATAAATGATAGTATATAGCTATATATTTTAGCTCTTTTTGCTACATTTGCACGCTTGTCTTTTAGTTACTTTTTATTTGGTAAATATCCACATAAATATAATATAAAACCATTATCGTACCTAAAAAGGGCAATTTGCATAATATAATATATGTACTAAATAAAAATGTTTGATTCTCTATCCCCACCTCACTACTTGGTACATTATTCAATGAATCTCTCAATGTTCGATATTAAAAAGCTTGCTTGGCATTGGAAAAGTTGTCACACTCAATTTTAAAATATAAGATTATTATTATTTTTAATTTAAAGATTGGGTAGTTATATTCAGAGATTATGAATTTGATTGCGTAGTTTATAAAACTATTCGCCAAAATATATAATGATTTGTGACTTATTATAAACAAATCAATGAATTTTGTTGACTGATTATGACATGCATACATAAGTGCATCTATTTTTTAAGTATAACAAATACAATTATAATCGTTTTGTAATATCACTCGTATTGACTCGATCAATTTCAATAAATGCAAAATAAACATTTAGCATCCACATGCGCTATACAATAATCTCAATTTTTTAAGTTAATACAATTTTTGCCTAAATAATCTAAAATGTCTACATAAAAGTCTCATTTGCGAATATATAATGGCTTTCTTTAAATATATACTTAAATTAAATAAAGAAAAAAGTAACATAGTCGTGTTACTTTTAAATTTTGTTGATGCACGATTTGATGGAAATTAGAGTTTTGCTACATTGTCAAAAAGGGTTGACGGATAGGATTACAAAGGATAGGATTACAAATACATAGATGTCAAACATTGATTGATCCTGGGAGAAACACAGTTTTCTCGCAGTAAATGTAATCCCTCCACTTATGCTTTTGTAACCGTTTCTGACAATATAGCAAAACTCTAAAAATTATATGACTTTCGTTGTAGATTTTAAGTAAAGCAAAGTTATCACTCAATTTCATGATTTTTTGACACCCCATTTTAAATCAAATCAAACAACACTTTTTGCGATGATGCCCTTACATTTCATCGCATCTTTTTTCGAGATAAAGCATCTTTAAATAAAAATTTGTCGATTCTAGATTGGCTTTCTCTTTCTCTTTAATTTTTTTTTTACTATTAAACAGATAATTTTGTCGTTATAATTGTTATTGATACTCTTTTTGGAAAAAGCTATACAACAAACTGATGAAGTAAAATCATGCATGCTTTATGTTGAGTATTATTATAGTAACGTCCTTTGCGAATATTTGTAATGAAGCCTTATATATATATATAATTTTTTTTTTAAAAATAAGAGTAAATGTTTTGTTTGTCTTGTTGCTATCGAAAAGATTAAACTCTGGCATGCAATTTTTCATTAATTTATTTAGTCCATGTTTGGTGGCGTTTAAACTTAAAAAACATTGTTTTGAATAATATTTTTTGAAGAATGTATAGTTAAAAAATAATAATTTTATTTTTTGAATTTACGTATAAAATATTTTATTGTGTTAATGTTTAGTTGAAAAATATTCAAGCGGATTTCGAGAAATGAGTCTAGACTCACCACACAATATTTCAGAAATAGAAAATAAGGTGAATCACACTAAAATATCCAGTAGTGAATTGACGAGCAAGTTTTTAGAGATTATCCAAATATGGGCCTACAAATACAATTGTGCAATTTCTTTCCTATTTTTTAATAGATTATTATTAAAAAAACGAAGTAAAATACTTTCTTCATGCATACACGTAATCATATAGTCTTCGATCAAACCAATAATTGGATCATTTCTGTACTCTGCTAGTCAAACCTATCGGAGTCCGTGAAGAAAATAACATCACCAATTTGTATCTGTTCACAAATATAATATAATTTTTTCTAATGTTGAAAAGATAAAAAAATAAAAAATAAAATATTGATTTGTAAAACTATGTGGATGTGATAAAAATTAAACAATAATGCTAAATGTACATTCATTCATTTTTTTTTATTGATTTTGGCATCCCTTGTTTTCAAAAAATATTGTGGACATGAAAAATATATTTTTTTTAAAAAAATTGTTCAATAGTGTGTTGTCACGCGACACAATGTAAAAAATGATGTAAAAAATGATATACATGTAACATGATTGATAATTAAATCATATTTTTATACATATAAACTCGACTGATTATATGAAATCTTTTTCACTATCAATAAAAAAAAAAATCCAATTTAAGGGTATGGTGAAAATCACAATTTATTATTTTACTATCAATCACATGAGTTTTTTAGTCTTGAAAATGGTTCATATTGATTCGCATTGAATTTCACGTGGTCAATATTTTTCAAGTCAAAGAGTAAGTTAGAGATGCTTTCGACTATTGTCTAAATTAACATTAGCAATAAGACCATGCTACTCACAAAATTTTTTACCGAATTTTTGACAAATTGGACACTTGACGCCCCCTATTGGCTCCAATAGGGGGGCTAAGTGTCCAGTTTGTCAAAAATAGGGGAGCTCCAATAGGGATGTCAAGTGTTCAATTTGTAAAAAATTTGGTAAAACATTTTGTACATTTAGAATTATTCTTAGCAATATTAGTTAAAAAAATAGTTTTGATTTATGATTCTCGTGGGAATCTCAATATTATTTCGCTACTTGTTCACTAAAAAAACTTAACTGGTGATTGATTCACACAAAACTTCACGTGTCTCATCCTACTAGAATCAGAACGTAAGTCATTGATGCTTTTGACTAGTGTCCTTTCGCAATCCTACTAACAAAAATATGAAAAAGGAAATCATTATGTGAGCAGGGAAATTAAAGAGTAGGGCTAAAATGGGATGAGAGCCCATGTGCAGTTTATGGCTCTTGGTTCTTCTGCTGGTCTCATCTTGATCTGATCTCTATCCTGCATAAATCGGGGAAAACCCAAATTTATCCTTATCCTTAAACTAAAAAGAAAATAAAAATCTATATTATATTAAATATCACGTTAAGTCTTTGCTAGAACTCTATTTTATCAAAAATTCATTTTTTGAAAACTTATTTTCAACTACACATTTTCAAATAAAATAATATTATACGTAAATCGAAAAAAATTTCTTCATTTTTAACCACACATTTTCCAAAAATTATTATTAAAAAATGCATTTTTCTCTTAAAATGGAGCTCAAACAAGGGTTAAGTGAGAATCATTTTTTGGAGAAAAAATTGTAGTTACGATACCAAACTTTACAATTTTAAGCAGACTTGGCATAAACCTTCATTTGTTGCACTCATAATATTAAACCTTTCAAAAACTCGCACATAAGTCTAAATGAACAATTTCTATTGATTTGGCTGTTACTTGGCCGAATAAATTGAGTTTTACCAATTTTAAAGGAGTAAAATTATAAGTTTGAATTAAAATTAAAAAGCAAAAATCAAAAAATAAAAACCCAATGGCTGTTTATCTTCTCCTCCCCACATCCCACCATCCTCCTAAACCCAACCAAAAAACCCACTACCACAGTTCCGTCGCCGCCTGCCGCCGATGCCCACCAAAACCCCATCAAGGTGGGCACATACAGGGAAAAATTCCGTACTCAAATCGTCACTTGAAATTGAACGCTAACCCTAACTCAAAAGAAAAAGAAAACCCAATTCTACAACTATAACAACACATATTTTATTCAAATAACGAAGTGCAGTCATCGTAGCAAAAGACATTTTGTGGACGTACCACTATAGTTGCAAGGGCGAAGACTGGTCGCTCTTTTAGCAATAACCTATTCCCAACTGCAATTAAAAAAGTAAACGAGTCCAAGAAGACAACTCATTAAGGATTCCGTCAAATAGGTGAATCCTCAATTTCAACGAAAAAAACTACCTAGATATAAACTATTTGGAAAATGACATTAGTAGGGAAAAGGATGATGAATGGCTGCTGAAGGAGAGACATATTCGTGTTGGAGGATGGTGAGTGGACGTTGAGGAGGTCTTCCTACCAATCAAATAAATTGAGCTGTAAAACCCACTGCCATTTTTTTCTTCCCTTTTTCTAGACAAATTTACGCCTTCTTTCCGTGTGTATATGCCACCGTATGAACTTTTTTAACATCTTTTCCCACCGGAGTTGTGTTTTGTAATGCATTACTGCCTAGCTTGATGGGGGGTTTTTGTGGATGCCGTCAGCAGGCGGCAAGGGGGTCAATTAGTGGTCGAACTAAAAGAAATTATCTATTTGGACTTCATGTGCGAGTTTTTAAAATATTTGGTACCGTAGGTGCAACAAAATGAAGGTTTAGGTTGAGTCTGGTTAAAATTAAAATGTTTTGTACCGTAACTGCAATTTTCCTTTTTTTTTTGACGAATTTAATCTTACTATAATTCAATTATTTCAATAATATCTTATTTTTCGTTTTTGATATATATTTAATTTATTTAACAATTTAATTATCATTAATGCATATGTAAATTTGACAGATTCATTTCATATGCTTTCATTAATGTATGAATTTCATATTATTATTTCTCAATTAATCAACATTTACATTTATTTAATTAATATTCATCTTTATTTATACATTTTAGTATTATTAATTCTAATTATAAATTAATTAGAATTTCACATTTAAAAGAATATATTTCATTATTCACGTTCATTATAATTAATATCAAATTTTACTTAATTGAAAATTAAATATATAATTTAATATTCATTGTTATATGTATATTTTCTGATATTAATTATAATATTTATATATATTCAAGTACCTAAAAACTAAGAAAAAAAGCAATTATATTTATAGTGAAAGTTTGGTCTCACGGCTTTAAGCTTTTTTTTTTTAATGTAAAGTTGAATATGCTAACACCCTGTTTGAACTATATTAAAATTTTTATTTTTATTATTTTATTTATTTTTAATCATATATTTTTTAATAAAATAATATTTTTTCATCACATCAATAATTTTTTTTTGCCCTTTTCAACCAGACTCTTCACCGATAAATTATTTTAAAATATATTATTTCAAACTAGCGTGGCAAACTCACCCATATTAATAATGAATTTTTATTTATATAATATATAAATCAACTGGGAGTGCAAAATGCTATGCACTACTGCAACTGTTACCACTCTCATCTGCGGTTTCACTTCTATTATAGATTTGGTGTAGGTGGGTAGGCCTCAGTTTGGTCTTGAAATCCATTTCTCTTAGCCAAAAACTCAAATTCTTTTT
This sequence comes from Fraxinus anomala, assembly GCA_903798345.1. NCBI lineage: Eukaryota > Viridiplantae > Streptophyta > Magnoliopsida > Lamiales > Oleaceae > Fraxinus > Fraxinus anomala. The sequence goes on from CAIGRN010034916.1 coordinate 13,501, forward strand.
AACTGGGCTTTTCTAAGAACCTGTGTTTATGGTGGTTCTTGAATAAACTTTGATCTGAAAATTTGGTTTTTTAGAAGAAGAGTTTAAAACGGTTTCAAGATGGGGGATAAACCTGAAGTTTTGGAGGCTGTACTGAAGGAAACTGTTGATTTGGTAATGGATCTGAATGCTTTTCTTGTTTGTGCTTTATGGGTCTTTTTTTTGACGGGTTTTGTGTGTGTTTTTCTTCTTTGTTTGTGTGCAGGAGAACATTCCCATTGAGGAAGTGTTTGAGAATCTGAGATGTACCAGAGAGGGTCTTTCAACTGATGCTGCTCAAGAAAGATTAACCATTTTTGGGCACAACAAACTTGAGGAAAAGAAGGTTTATTATACATTCTCTGGCCCTTTTCAACTACGATTCTTATGTTACACAGTCTTCAATTTTCCTTGCACTTTATATGTTTGTGTATTTAATGCTTAGACTAACGTACTTCTGATGCTGACATAAAGCTCATTTGTATCTCAATTCTTATATTTCATTGCTTCCTTTCCCATGTTTTGATGGGTGCTCCATGCTTTTGTATTAGAAGTTCAAGCTTTAATTGAGTTATAATTTAACAAAATGATTATTGGGATAGTAATGGCTGGTGATTCTGTTCCATTGAATCTGGTGATTTCTTGGTTTGGAATTTGGATTTAATGATAAAAGCTCTTGTCTTTACGGACCTGGGGTGCGTCTACAGGAGAGCAAATTCTTGAAGTTTTTGGGGTTTATGTGGAACCCTCTCTCATGGGTTATGGAAGCTGCTGCTATCATGGCAATTGCCCTCGCAAATGGAGGAGTAAGGACACACTTTTGAAACTCGTATTGCTTAAGTATGCTTTTTATGGAGGGTTTACTAGTGTTTAATTTCAAGTTCTGCAGGGAAAGCCTCCGGACTGGCAAGACTTTGTGGGTATTATTACTTTGCTCGTGATAAATTCTACAATTAGTTTTATTGAGGAGAACAATGCAGGCAATGCAGCAGCAGCTCTCATGGCTCGTCTTGCTCCGAAAGCTAAGGTTAAATTTGAAATTATCTTGTGTTGGAGTTGCCGATAAATGGTTTGTCCCTGTTTGTTTTTACCTGATAGATAGCTATTATGATGTAGGTTCTTAGAGATGGAAGATGGAGTGAGGAGGATTCTGCAATTTTAGTCCCCGGTGATGTAATCAGTATTAAACTTGGAGATATAATCCCTGCTGATGCTCGCTTGCTTGAGGGTGATCCTTTGAAAATTGATCAGGTGTGTGTCTTTTCTTGATTTTCTGGTACATTATATACAGTTTCAGTTAATTGGAGCTTGTTGAATAATAAATGATGGAATTTGCAGTCTGCTTTGACGGGGGAGTCCCTTCCTGTAACAAAGGGACCAGGGGACGGTGTTTACTCAGGTTCTACCTGCAAACAGGGAGAGATTGAAGCTGTTGTCATTGCTACCGGGGTTCACACATTTTTTGGAAAGGCTGCTCATCTTGTCGATAGTACTAACCAAGTCGGGCACTTTCAAAAGGCAAGTAACTAGAAATATGCCAATTTTTTTCTGGAATTCTTATATTTCCCTTTGAAATCTTACATTTTAGTATTATTTTGTTGTTGTATTGGTTAGGTCTTGACTGCGATTGGGAACTTTTGTATTTGCTCTATTGCGGTGGGAATGATTATAGAGATTATTGTGATGTACCCCATCCAACATCGGATGTATCGCCCTGGGATTGACAATCTTCTTGTGCTCCTTATTGGAGGAATACCAATTGCCATGCCAACTGTTCTATCTGTTACAATGGCCATTGGTGCTCATCGTTTGGCTCAACAGGTTTTTGCTTGGTTCCCTGGGTTATGACGATCTACTGTGGCTCTGGGATTCTCGTATGTGATGGGATATTTATATATGTACAGGGAGCTATTACAAAGAGAATGACAGCTATAGAAGAGATGGCGGGCATGGACGTGCTTTGCAGTGATAAGACGGGAACTTTGACTCTGAATAAGCTCACTGTTGATAAGAATCTTATAGAGGTAATATACCGGGTGCTTTCCCGCTGCTTTTCTATGCGTTTACCATAGCCAACAGAATGTAACATCTATTTTGTGCTTTATGTGCTTGTCCACAGGTTTTTGCTAAAGGTGTTGACGCAGATACTGTTGTTCTGATGGCAGCCCGAGCCTCTCGAACAGAAAACCAGGATGCAATAGACGCTGCTATAGTTGGGATGCTGGCTGATCCGAAGGAGGTAGCATTCTATCTTAGTGGAATGTTTGGTATATGGGATTTGACTTTATTGGAAAGTATGAAAAAATAAAATGAAGTTTAAATTTTTTATTCTTGTGCTACAGTACTGTGTGTCAGACGTCCTAGATGTCTGTTATACAACTTATGTTTCCACTTTTTTGTGAATTTTGACTTCTAAATTCACTACGATCAGGCACGTGCTGGCATTCAAGAACTCCACTTCCTTCCTTTTAATCCTACTGACAAGCGAACAGCATTGACCTATTTAGATAAAGATGGGAAAATGCACAGGGTCAGCAAAGGTGCACCCGAGCAGGTAAATAGTGCCTTTTTGTTACAGTTTTTCTGTTATTTTATAATTCTAATTTCTGCCTCACATATGTATTGTAGATTCTAAATCTTGCGCATAATAAATCTGAAATAGAGCGAAGGGTACATGCTGTGATTGATAAATTTGCAGAAAGAGGGTTGAGGTCACTTGCCGTGGCATACCAGGTAAACCGAATAGTATTTTTATGCCATAGGAATCATCTTATAATGATGTGTATGTATTGAATTGTTTGTTGCCAAGAAAATGGAAATTGAATTATATCATGGGCATGCATTACATTTTCTTGCAGGAAGTTCCGGAGGGAAGAAAAGAGAGTCCTGGAGGGCCATGGCAATTTATTGGTCTCATGCCTCTCTTTGATCCACCCAGACATGACAGTGCAGAGACTATAAGAAGAGCTTTAAATCTTGGAGTGAATGTCAAAATGATCACTGGTACATTTTGTGTTGCAACTTTAAGCAATAATATTTGGCCAATTGAAATCTGTTTAATGACTTTGTGTCTAGCTATACATGCACATTTTCCATATTTGCAATTTCTCTAAAATGTCACCCACACTGCTGAATATGTTTTCCTTGAAGGTTCTGTGCTGGTGGCTATGTCTCTGAATTACGGATTACATTAATTTGTCATATTCCTCGCCAAATTTTGTTTTTGTCTGTTTATGCATCCATCAAGCATAAAGAAGCAAGTTTAGTTTTTATTTTTTTATTTTTTTATGGGATTGTTTATGTATGTAATTAGCCCTCCGTTTCATGGAGAATTTCACCATTTTGTTGGAAGAGAATAAAAACAATGATGGTTTTTATGAACATTACTCCCGAGCTTTTGACAATGGGTCCAGAAACAGAATTTTGCCACATCAGTTGGTACTTTGCTATCGCAAAAAACCACAATTAGTAAATCACTCATCGAGCCATGTATGATTTCTGTGTTAATTATATTATGCTTATTTCTCAGTTTAGCTTTCCATGCCAATCAGAAGTTTTAATGAGATTGTAGTGAAATCCAATATTAAATGCTGAATTTGGTGATTTTCAACAGGAGATCAGCTTGCAATAGGAAAAGAAACTGGGCGAAGGTTAGGAATGGGAACAAACATGTATCCTTCATCTGCTTTGCTGGGACAGAACAAAGACGAATCAATTGCTGCTTTGCCGGTCGATGAACTCATAGAGAAAGCTGATGGTTTTGCGGGTGTTTTCCCTGGTAATTTTTCTGTTCTTTCCAAAGTCTCATGTTCCGGTATTCGATTGCTGATTCTGGTCACACAGATTTATGCATAATTCATGGTTCGTCCTTGTTAAGTATTCCTGCTCCAAGTTCATGTTTTATTGATTGGCTTGTTTTGTATCTAATTCAGAGCACAAGTATGAAATAGTGAAGCGTTTGCAAGCCAGGAAACATATCTGTGGAATGACTGGCGATGGAGTAAATGATGCTCCTGCTCTGAAGAAGGCTGATATTGGGATTGCTGTTGCTGATGCTACTGATGCAGCTCGTAGTGCTTCTGACATTGTCCTCACAGAACCTGGTCTCAGTGTTATAATTAGTGCTGTTTTAACCAGTAGGGCAATCTTCCAGAGGATGAAAAATTACACGGTACACCTGTCTTGCAGTATTAATGTTCATATTTATCCCCTGTTTGAGCCCCATTATATAAAAACCCATTTTCTTCGAACTCATTTTCATCCACACGTTCATCCAATAAAATAATTTTACACGTAAATCCAAAACTTTCCCCTACTTTTTAATCACATTCTCCAAAAAAAATAAAAATTACTATTACAGAACTCATTCCTTCAAAAAGGGGGGCTCAAACCATACCCTCAGTATCCAGCTGGCCTGAATGCAAAAAATAATGTTCCATTCATTTTCCATTGGTTTTTGCAGATTTATGCCGTTTCTATCACAATTCGTATTGTGGTATGTTATTTTCTTGATTGGGTTTATGTTCTCTTTCCTCTAGCATGAATTTCATACAGAAGTTTGATGTCTTTCCTTTTATTTTTGATGTATCAGTTCGGTTTCATGCTGTTAGCCTTGATATGGCAATTTGACTTTCCACCTTTTATGGTGCTTATCATTGCAATCCTCAACGATGGTATCTCTCTCTCTCTCTCTCAACAAAAAACACTCGAATCATTGCTCATTAGCAAGGATTTAGTTTTGACTCACTTAGATATCTTTAATTGCTTAGATAGTTGATTGTGTATTCAGAGAAATCAAGGCCAAACAATGTTGATTTTACTTGGAGAAGTTCAAAATAACAATATGGATTGTACACTGTAACATCAGTATGCCTATGGGACAATTCATTTTCCTTGTTTGGACGTCCAAGAGCCTATATCTTGCATTTCCATGGCGATTATCTTGGGATTAAACTAACCAACCATGCAAGAAATCTTGCGCGTGGTTGAACCTGTTGCTTTTCTTTGTGTTTAACTATCAACTCTTGTGCTTTTAGGTACCATTATGACCATATCAAAGGATAGAGTGAAACCATCTCCTCTGCCAGACAGCTGGAAGCTTGCTGAGATTTTCGCCACAGGAATTATTCTTGGTGGATACTTGGCAATGATGACAGTCATATTTTTTTGGGCAGCATATAAAACAAATTTCTTTCCAGTAAGCTAATTTTGTCAGTTAAACTGTATCTTAATGTTTTTATGGAAGACGTTTCTTATTTTTTCATGACTTCTCTGATGAAATTCCAGAGAGTATTTGGAGTGTCGACTCTCGAGAAAACTGCTCATGACGACTTCCGAAAGCTTGCTTCAGCAATATATCTTCAAGTGAGCACCATCAGTCAGGCACTGATATTTGTTACCAGATCTAGAAGTACCAGTAAACAACTCGCTGGACCAAGGTTGCTTGTAGTGGCATTTGTGATTGCTCAACTGGTATGGAATCTTGTCCCATTATTTTCACACAATATCTTTTCGACTCTGAGTTATTTGAATTAAATATTTGGTACTTAATTACAATCAGGTTGCAACTTTGATTGCGGTTTATGCGAATTGGAGCTTTGCGGCAATTGAAGGAATTGGTTGGGGATGGGCTGGAGTGATCTGGCTTTATAATATTATTTTCTATATCCCGCTCGACTTTATAAAGTTTTTCACCCGTTATGCTCATAGTGGAAGGGCCTGGGATCTTGTTCTGGAGCAAAGGGTGCATATCATACTCGACTAATTTGAGATATGAAATCTTCGCTTGTCAATGCCATGCGCCCTTATCTCTTTCATGTTGTTTTTTCCCCTATTGCAGATAGCTTTCACCAGGAAGAAAGATTTTGGAAAAGAACAGCGCGAGCTTAAGTGGGCACACGCACAAAGAACCCTTCATGGGCTGCAAGTACCTGATACCAAATTGTTCAACGAAACCAACAATTTCTCCGAGCTCAATCAGTTGGCTGAAGAAGCCAAAAAGAGAGCTGAGATTGCAAGGTATAGATGTTTAGCCATAATTATAATTAGTTATTAGCTTCTTAAGTTGATTTGAAATTCCAGTATGTTTGTCTCATGTTTATAAACTATTTATAATCACTGAAGTAACTTTTTATCCACACCCCTTCGAGAGACCCACAAATACTACGTACTTATCCACAACTCATTTCTATCTATTTAAATCGTTTATAAACACTTCCCAAAGATGCTCAATATTTCTGAATAACGGCAGATTATAGACATTAACTCAGCATATGATATTGCAATCTTGTGCATTTGTCTTCTGTTTTTACTGGTTGCTTTATATTCAACGCACAAAGGAAATAGTTTTAAGTATACTCAATTTACCAAGTAAAAATAAATTTAAATAAAACAGCACTAGTGTTTGAAATTTTATCTACCTGATGGATTTTGGATTTTGGTTTTCGTTGTCACAGGTTACGAGAGTTGCACACACTTAAAGGTCATGTTGAATCAGTGGTGCGACTTAAGGGTCTCGATATAGACACGATTCAACAATCATACACTGTATGAGAAGACATAAATTGGAAGGTTGGCGGTTTAAGTTCTGCCAAGACTGAAGCTATTGTCAACGTAACGATTAGCTATGAGTATACACTGACGGGCTATGCCTATCGGTCTGAAGTATATTTTTAGATTTATACATTTGTGCCCTTTCAACTCAAATTCTTCACCTTTGTGATTTTAAGTCCCTTGTTGGGAAAATACGCACAATTGTCATGTTAGAATTTAATGTCCATAAGCATAAAGCTTATGGTCTCTTGGGTTTTCATTTTCTTTTGGTCTTTATGCAATGCAATGTAAATGAGCTTTTTTACGTCGTAAAATGTTGGGACCACCATGTCAACTGTCAAGTGAGGTTTTCACAAAAGAGTGGTAGATGGTTGACCAAATGTCATCGCAAGTTAGTCTTTGAATTGTTTGTCAATTCGACTTGCGATTAGAAATAGATCTTATTTAGAGCCATTAAACATGGCTTTGCTTTTGCTTGTTATAGACGAGCTTTTCGAAAAAATGTCAACTTTCTCTGAAAGCTCATCACAAGACAGTTCAAAAGCAGTTTTTAAGTTTTAGAAGCAACTTTTGATTTTTTAAAACTGTCAAATGGGCCCTTAGCCGTGTCTACCATGATCATTGCCTGTAGAAAACTCGTGGTAAGATAATTGAATAGTAAGTTATACATGATACAGGATTCAACAAGCTAAATTCTTGAGATCAAGATTTGCTGGTTTTTCACACTACAAATTGGGCTTAAAATCTAACAATTAGGCAGAATGCTGGTCAAGTTTTTTCTCCTGCATTTCAACTGCAATGCTGCTATCTTCACTTCCCTTGTATCTGAACCACGTAGCACAAGCCAAAAAGTAGCAAAAGTTGAAGAAACACAATGCTCCTGTCAGATAATAGAAATAGTCCAACCTACCCTCGTTGAGATCTTCTGGGAGCCAATTTCCACCCGATGTGCCCTCAGTCGAACGATGAACTACTGAAATAATGAATCCATACAAATAATTCGATACAGCACTTCCAACAAAGAAGAATGCCCCTGCAAGGCTTCTCATATTTTCCGGGAACTGTTTATAGTAAAATTCTACTTGTCCAATGGCGTTAAATGCCTCAGCAAGTCCACCTAATGCTAGCTGAGGAACCAACCATAAAGCAGACATAGGTGAAATCGCGCCTCTTACTCCCGGGATTGGATGTTTAAGTGCCAAATCTCTTCTTCGTACTTCCACAAAGGCTCCCAAAAAAGACTCGACTATAGTGATGAATATACCGATTCCCATTCGTTGAAGGACCGTTATGCCCCCTTCTTTCCCCGTTATTCTTTGCATAAATGGGACTAGAATCCTGTCGTATATAGGTATAAAGATAGATAAGCTTAACATGGCGAAAATTATGTAGGTTGCTGCTGGTATTTGGAAGCTGGTTTTGCCTAGATGCCTGTTGGATTGAAGTGCTTGGAAAACTATGTATTGTTGTTGGGCTCCAATATGGTACAAAATGGCTGTTAGTGATACCGGAATAACACGAAGCACACATTTTGTTTCTTCGACTTGCTGCATGCTGCATAGCCTCCACGGATTGGCTGCTGATCCATCTGGATTGATTTCGTCGACTTCTGTTAAAATCGCTGCTTTGTCGAGGAAACTGGCAGCACAACACGATTATGAAATTACTTTATGAAAAGAAGTATTTTATAGGTTGATGGGTACATAATTATACAGTTGTCTTGTACTTTTGTCGTTGTATAGTTATTGATTTTGAAAAGTTCAGATAACTAACTGATACAGACTTTTTTGTTTCTTCTCTTCTGTTTTTTGCTCTAGTGGTTGAGTTTGAGTTGCAATTGGTTCAAGATTCCCTTCATCATAATGGACGTTAAAAATGCTATGTTTAGGGAAAAATCTCCCTAATTACAGGCTGTTTATCCTAAATGGCAGTCCCACCAAACGTGCCAGATGTGTATGGTAAGCCGGACAGTTCAGAGCGGGATAATATTAAAGAATAAAAATGAGTTATAGTTTAAATATTTGTACCAAACGTTACGTTTTGCTCATTATCATCAATCAAGATTCAACTAAACATGCTTGAACAAGAGTTTTGAATCAAAATATAATGAAAAACTGAAAATTTACCTTAATTGATCAGTGTGGGGAAGCTTGGAATTGATGGATTTCATAGGTGTATAATTGAATAGGCTGAGCCGAGGCTGTTGTGGTAATTTCAGCCTCCTTTTCTTGAAAGCAACCACCAGAACTTGAAGTATACTAGTAAAAGGACTGCCCTCTGGCTTCACTTTCACATAAATTTTAGTCCCCATGAAGAACATAGCACATGATAAAAGCATAAAAATACTAGGAATTGCTAATCCTATAGACCAGCTCACATCAGTTTGCACGTAAACCACGAGTGTTACTGATACCATTTGCGCGAATGTAATCGTGAAAAAATACCAGTTGAAGAAACTGTTGACTCCTTTCTTCCCAGAATCAGTATTGGGATTGAATTGATCGGCTCCGAATGCAAAGTTACACGGCCTGATCCCACCGGCTCCGACTATCATTAGGCCAAAACCGAGCCATAGAAATGCCATTTGTCCCGCGTCTGGACCAATGCATTTACTGTCATCTGCTCCGCAATGGGGGGGATGTAGCTTCTTAAATGCTGCTGTTAGAGTTATAACCAGCAATCCCTTCACAATAAAAGATAAATCTTAATTCATATAAAAAATTTCTTCTTTTTTTTATCGAATGTTATGATTGAATTTCCTCAAGGGTTGTACCAGAAATGAAGAGATTGAAGCGTATCCCAATGTTTTGTATCGGCCAAGATAAGTGTCGGAGAGAAAAGCCCCCAACAAGGTAGCAAAGTTGGTGGTGCCATTGAAGATGTTAAGGAGAGTTGTGGCACTGATGCGTGACATGTTGAAAACCACAGTTAAATACACCTGAAGATTGGTTAGTGTTCCAATGGCCCCGAGCTTCTCGAATGTCTCATTCCCTTCATTCAAAAAGTTCAAAAATTTTTAAAAAAATTCTGAAGCAAAAAGAAAGAAAAGTAAAATAGGATTATATGATCGGTTCGGGACTCTGAATGCCCCAAGGTGAGCGACTCCAACTTCGAATAAATAAGAGGAAATAAAAGAAAAGTAAAGACAAAGAATTCAGGGTTCTATGATCTGTTCGTGATTTCTTAACTTGCCGAAGGATCTCAAATGATGAACATTTTTAAGAGCGTTCGACTTCAACTACCTAGAAATAACATGAAATGAAAGAAAAAGAAGAGTCTTTGTACTAACCTATGATAAATGGCATGGCCTTGATACCCTTGTAGTTGAGTTCAGGTTGATCCTCAGATGTTTTTGCATCAATCTCCATAATTTTTTTCTCATTCTTCATTTTCTCTCTCTAAAACTCTTTCTATCTAGAATATTCTGCTCAGTTGGTTTAGAGGGCTCACTATAAGAAGTGCAAAGTCTGACACATTTATAGAGAAGACATTAACTGTCATCTATTAGAGTATGAAGAAGAAGTTTGGTTTGGTAGCTGATGGAAACATCTTCTGGTGTAGTCTCTACGTTGTTTAGGTCACGTTCAAAAATCAAAAGTAAGGTTCTGAATTATCATCTGCGAGGTGATCATTAATGATAATCAGGTTCATCCTCCATAGACTGCGTGGTTATTTTTTTAAATACATCGACTACTGCATGTTATGATTTTCTTGGTGAGAAGATTATAATATTAACATAGTTGTTGAGATCATAATTTCAATTTGACAACTCATTCACAACGATTTTTATTTTTTATCTTTTTCAAAAAGGTTTGTTGCGCGAACATGTTATTAACAATTGGTTCGTAATGGTTTAAGTGGGTGATGACTTTACACAACTTCACATGGTATTTATTAGTATTATATCATCTTGCCTATTTTTATTATTTAACGTAATATTCTACTTCTGCCTAGTGATGGTAAAAAAACCCCGCCCTGTCCCAATGGGTTGGCGGGGCGGGGATCGCCGCCCTATCTTGGGTCTCGGGGCAGAGCATTCGCCGCCCCGAACCCTCCGTGCGAAGAATAAAAAAAAAAAATTAATTAACTAAAGAAATGAATTTTAGTTACAATATAATTCTACTTGCAAATATTTAATTTTGGACANCCCTATCTTGGGTCTCGGGGCAGAGCATTCGCCGCCCCGAACCCTCCGTGCGAAGAATAAAAAAAAAAAATTAATTAACTAAAGAAATGAAATTTAGTTACAATGTAATTCTACTTGTAAATGTTTAATTTTGGACATTGTTTGTTTCGAGTGCTTGCTTTGGTTATTGATGTAGTTAGTTTGACCATTATTTGCTTTGTATTTTAAAATTTTGAATTTGTATTTTAACTGGAAATTTTTGAAAAAAAAAAGGGACAGGAAACGGGCCATGCCCTCGCCCAGTCTAAGGCGGGTGGGGCGGGACAGGGGAGTGGCGGGGCGGGGCGAGGCCCGCCTCGAACTCGCTCCGTTGCCATCTCTACTTCTGCTTCGTACCTCTTGTTTTTGTTTTTTGTAATTAACATCTAGAAGTTTATTCAACCTTGCTAGCAAAGAAAAGTTGCAATAAATTAGGAAGTAGTTCGAATGGAAATTGTTAGGTTTATTTGTTCCCAATTTATGGCGGCTTTTCCATCTCATTAAAAGTAATGAACATATTTGCATTGGAATTTGATTTACCATATATTTCATTTTAAGCACGGTAACGGGAGTGGGTTGATCCTCCAGTCTCCCATCCTACAACGGTTTTTCGAGGAATTATATAATATTTCATTTTTCGTTTATTTATTTTTTATTTTTACATATAATTTAAATTTAAATTTAAATAATAAGATAATAATAAAATAAACAAAAAATAAAAGTCTCCAGGTGTACGACAAGGACCATGTTTGTCATCACTACTATTCAGATTCACCACCAAGAGTTCAAGACAGAGAGATTTGGTGCGGAGCATTTTGCCATGCATATTTTATTTCCTTTCAAAAATTGATAGTAAAGACTTGGCAAGATAATTTTTCGAACAATCTTCGCTTTGACATAAGTGAAAGAAGATAAATTTTTATATCTCTAAATGCATTAAATGTTTCCACTACGTTTTTAAAGCGATTTTTATTTTTAGCGATTGAAATCTTATTGTTTTAATACTTTCAATTTGCCATATTACAAAGTCTAAGAATGTAATTTTTTTGAGAAATTTATTTTATTATTTATAATTATAATATATATAATTTTTCTTCGAGGCTCTCATCAAAATGGGATCTTAGACAATCGTCTATCCTATCTATAGTGGGGCCGACGCAATATCTTATACAACTATTGATCATGATACTCGAAAATAATTGATATACTTTTGAACTTCAAACTTTTTAAATCGTTATGAATATGCAGAAGTTACATTTATACGGCATAGTGATTTTTGAATTTAATGAAGTCCCGATCCCAAGAAAAAAAGAAGTGGAGTACACGTTTATCCGGTTCTGCTATTGTTCTTCATCTTAATAGATAATGTAAGAATCAATAATTTATAGTATACTATGGAACGAGGATTATTTTACGTACTAGATTGAACATAACTTTAAAAAAAAATTAAATTTATTATTCGATTCAATATTTTTCAAAAATTCAAATAAGTAATTCATCACAACTTCTACAATTTAATTTTTATTTATTTATAAAATTCAGTATAAATTTCAATAAACGGCTAGTGTAAGGTAGAACATTGAACTCGTCTTTAATGAATGTATATTGGTTGTTTCATGGATTGGGTAGATCATGATATAGTTGTATCGATTTCTTGAACTATCTAAATCATATACAATGCTTAATTTTTGTTAAAAATACTTGATATTCATATTTAAGTATAATGACGAACGCATAGATCTTGAGTTAGAGGGGCATAATCAAATTTGTAAATGAGTTATGAAGTAAGGATTACTAAACATTACTACTTCCAATATCCTTTTCTAAGGTTTGAAACTAGAAAACTATTTGGTAGCTCATAAGAAATTAAATCAAACTGCTACATAACATACACTGAAAAATATTTTTTTGAAAATATGAAATTATAGTGAATAAAATTTGGTAGCTCGTAAGAAATTAAATAAAGTTGAAGATTTAAAAGTTAATAATTATAGTGCCAGGTGTTTGGACTTTGTACTGACACGATCGAGTCATTCAATTTATAATCGTTCCATCAAAATTTCTTAATTCTTTACTAAAATAACTCTTGTTAAACATAAAATATAAATAAATAAATTAATTTCCTTCCAGTATTTAAGTATTTAGATGAGATAATTTAATATAATATTAAAATAAACAAAGATCTTGAGATCAAATAGTTTGATGTCCTTCGAATAATATTTTGTGAATAACATTATAAATTAATATTTTATTACTCGTGCGTTTTAACTTGTAATAATAATATAAAGTTCTATGTGTTAAGTGACAAAATTTCACATCAAATAAAAATGAAAATATAGACCAATTTATAAGAATTTGTGCCATTTCTCTTAATAAGGTTGACATTTTAAGATGAAATTCCAAGTTTTAATACCATGATTATATAGGATGTCACAAATTGTGTACTTGATGGTTCAAGTATAATGAGACACATTTTGTGACATGATCAAAGCATATTGTTCTCAATCGATACATAAAGTCGAACGCTTTATGTTGATAAGATTCAATTATTCTTATTAAGACATGTTTAGATTTTGGGAATAAGAATAATGATGTGTTTGGTGTACATTGAATGAGATTGTGTAGATGATTCATTTGTGACAACTAGGAATGAGACTCTACTTGATTATTGAACGAGTAACCTAAATCCTAAGTGGTTAATGTACTTTTGATTGCTAGTTTAAGTTCTTTGAGGTACTATGAGTGAAGTCTTAATTAGAAGATTGATCTCCGTGTTTTGGGAATCGGGGCGAAACAGTTGAAGATCATATACTTGCAATAATGGAATCCGTTAATCACAATGAAATGATCGTCACTATGAGGCATTTTCTATAGGCATTTTAACCTAACCTCAGTACTCCAACGATGGGGTCGGTGGATTCTATGTTGTGATTAGTTCATAACAGATTTGCCTTATGAAAATAGGACTTAGAGGGCAATACATGTTGAAAGGGTAAAATGTCATTTTTTCAGTTTCAACATTGACGGTCAAACGGGGGTTGATTTGTGAAATGATGACCGGAGGATATTGTTATCGATCATAATTTACTTCCATAATTATCACTCGACTTGAGAGTGCAATATCAACTTTTTGGTATAATAAGTCGGGATTAATAGATGTATTTTAATTGGTCAAGAGTTGAACCAATTAAAAACATCTATTGGAGTTTAGGTCTTGTAAGTTCTATTATGTCCCTCTCCCAGCCCTAATATAGATGTGTGACTTAATTAACCTATTACAATATAGTCCAAGGAAAATCGTGCAATCATGAAACCCTAATTGAGCATTATAAATATGCCCTTTATGGGCATATTTTCTCAAGATTAAGGTTAGCCACATTTTCTTATTTCCTCAAAAAGGGAGGCACTTAAAGGTGGAGAGCAAGGGAGAAGATCTAAGAAATAAGCTTTAGTTAGAAAATTGGAAGGCTATTTAAAACTCCTTCAAGCTTACCTTCCTTTATGTGAGAGGATTTAAAAACAAAACTCAATAACCACAAGGTGATTTAAGATCCATTATTTATTTGGTCTTAATCTTTAAAGGAAAAATATTTTTCTTATGTTGATTAAATTCAATAATAATAAAAAGATAATTAACTAAATAAACTCTCGTTATGATACCATTTCTCCACATATAATCTTTAAATTCAAGGTACTATATAATCAGCATGGACAATTTTTTAAAAATTAGAGGAATTGTTAAAAAATATATATATAATAATTCTTATCTTTTCGAGGGTTTTTCATTAGTGGTTGTGAATGGTTGATTCTTTCAATCTTTTCGACCTTCATTCCGTAAGAGCAAATTAGAAAGATTGACATATAAAACCATCTAATTTAATATGATAAAAATTGGAATTGATCAATGAATTTTTGAAAGAAAATAGGAAAATAAAAATTAAATGATGGACGAACTAACATATTAAAATGATATATTCTTCATTCATTGGAGACTTGTAGCTTCTATCAGAGAAAAGATGAAGTAAACACCATGAAGCAAACATTTAAAAAGAAGAAAGAATTTTGAGTAAATAAAAAATAAAACCCTTTTCATAATAAAAATAAAAAATAAAAAAATTAGTAGGTCACGTGGCCCACCATGCCCCCACCCCAGCTCTGCCAATGAGTGTTTCTGTGTTTGTTTCATGAAATATGGAAATTTTTTTTGTCGTTTTTCACTTTTTATAGTGTTTGATAGGAAACATTTTTTAGGTAATTGGTTTTCCATCTTTTCTTGGTTTGCCACATTTTCTTGCTTTTTGAGATAAATCAATTCTCATCACTTTAGTGGGAATTGATTTTCTAGACAGTTTTTTTTTTTTTGGTTTATTTTAGCAATGGAAACAAATTATATCCTCAATTATAACAAATTATATCAATTTAATGGACAATTTTCATAAAAAATAAAGCCAAACGAACACCAAAAAAATCTAAAATTTCAATATTTTTCAGGTGAAAAATTATACCAATTAAATACAATTAATTGACAATTTTCAATAAAACAAGTTTTAGGCAATTCAATTTTATAGAATTCATTTTCTTTCCACCCAAATTCCATTCTTACAATCAAACAGACCCTAATATTTTTATGACATAATATTCTCTCTTATATGAGAAATTCCGCCAATCTCAATACGGGCTAGGGGATGAAATGATAATTTCGAATTCTAAGCTTACATATTTTTGAAATGTACTTGTAAGAGTCAATGTTGTTATTCATTTCATAATTCACACTCTTCGTTCCATAAAGATAGATATGCTTTTCATTTTCCTCTATTTTAATTTATATGCCACTTTTCTTGTTGATAGTATAGTTAATTTTTTAGTTTTTAAAAAATATTATTCTATATAATCTATTTTATTATCAACAAATATGAACTACTTTCACTTAAAGTTTAAACCATTATTTAAAGTAGAGACATATTTGGAAAAATATAAGAAAAAAATTATATTTTCTACTATTACATTTTCTTAATATGTGTGAAATGAAAATAAACTTATTTTTGTGGGATGAAGGGAGTACTACGTTAATTGTTAGGAGGTACAAAAAGAACTTTTGTTTTTTTAATGAAAATATGAGCCTATTGTTGATTCTTGAAATTGAAGCTTAGTTGGATCTCATTTCTAGGTTTTCATTATACACTTTAAAAGTTCATGGTTTGACTCTTGTGTTGGAAAAAATAAATTATTTGAGTTAATTTCAGCAACTTCCTCTCAAGTTTATAGTAAATTTTAAAATGATCATTAAAGAAATTTTCTTACCTCAATAGTCAATGAAGTATGTAATTGTTACACTAATAGTAACTCAATAGGAAACAATAACGTATAATTCTTATGTGTCATTAATAATCTTTTACGTGGACTAAACAACATTATTTTTCTCAGCTACAAGAGACTAGATCGTGTTTCTTGTCATTTCCAGGTACGGATGTTGGGGGAGACTGTGCTAGGTTGTAGCCCAATCCAGTTCCCATCCCACTGAATTTTTTCGGTAAAAAAAAAAATTATAGTCCGACTTGTAATTCGATCCTAAATTCGTTTATGTCTTTGTCAACACGTTTTTCTCGCAACAATACAAAACAATTTAATTGTCAAGAATAAGGGTTGTCATACCTTTTGTTGGGATAAATCTTGCGTTAGCCTTGTTTGACATCTGTTCATATTATGTGAAGTCACTTTTTATTTCGGTACTTTGTAGAATCTGCAAATACTATTCATTAAATCCCTTCCAAACTTGAGCACATGATAAAGAACAAAGTGGCTGCGCCAGCTGCTCATTTCTTGATTACCTACATATCTAATTTATACATCCACCAAATCAGAACATTAATTTTCTCATTCCTCTTTATTGTGAACACTGGGATTAAAACAGGACCATATAATTGACAACCAATAATTTTAGTTTACAGGCCAATAAAAAATCGTGTACATGTGTAGTAGTTTAGTCACGAAAATATTATTACAAGAAAATGACACAAGGGATTGAGTAGATAAAAAGGAAGAAAATCTTAATAAAACTGTAAAATAAATTTGGGTTTTCTTTCTTTGAATAGTATGGATGACAAAATATTTCACTTCTGCCTCTCAAATTGTGCGGGTACTTCCCACCCCCTTCAAGGAATTGGAAGTGGGGACGGAGAACATGGTATCACGTCGAATGTTAATTATTATTATTATTTTTTTTTTCTAAATCCTATTTAAAATAAGTAAATATGAAGAATGATAATTAAATAAAAATATTTTAATTCATGCTTCATCCACCCTATTATCAGCCCTCTGTTGAGGTTCATGGTATTGAAGAAAGCATTATGCCAGAATGTAAATTAAAAGTCAATGCCCTTTTAATATTACACGTTTCCCTCTATTCTTGGTGGGTTCTTATACTATAACCCAAAAATTTAGGGATTTAAGTATTATTTTAGATTTCAGTAATAGAATCCGTTGTTACCCACGAGTGTCAGAAGAAAACGAGAGAGAGCTTATATGTGGTTACGTGTATTCGATCATAAAAAAATCATCGATGTTTCAATTCAGTGGATTCCTGTCTCTTCATCTATAAGAGATGACAAATTGTAACTTCTCCACGGTTCCACCATGTCTTACCTAATTTCGGGATAACAAACAACTAGACATATTACAATGTAACAAGTTTTCAGACCCATTATTTTTACTTTTTAAATTGTGATGAGTATTGTATAATTTACCTTTACCTTATCCAAAAGTAGGTAAAAGAATGTAAGAACTTTTATAAATTAATAATTACTTGTGTCAATGTGATCTGTTTTCTTAATCATTTCTTAATTAAAAAGTTATCAACCAGATCAGAGTCGAAATTCTAGGTCATTTAAGAAAACTGGTTCATCCTCCACTAACTGAATTATTAATTAACATAATTAATGAGTTAAATACAATAGACTCCCTAATAATTTTCCCTGACAAGGGAATAAAATCAAGTGATTGATACTCTCATTTTCAATCAGCCATACTCGTAATTCTATTTATAAATAATTTACAAGTGTATAAAGTGCATAAGAAATTCAAGAAAATTTGCAAAGAAAAAAAATTCTATTGTTTTATTACATAAAAGAGTGTAATATTCTTTAAGGTCATTTGATATTTAATTTAACTCTATTTAGAAATAAACATTTGATATTTCACTCTATTTAGAAATGCATTTTTTTTGTAAATATAAAACTTTTTGTATTAAAAACTACTAAGATTGTCAAATAAAATGTCTTATCAATCATTTTATACTACTTTAAATATACTAATACTTACATTCTGTCAAATGTTATGTTTATATTTATATGTGGTTTGGATATTGAATGTGACTTTTCATTTAAATGAAGTCATTTGCATCTATTATTCCCAATCTCAAGAAAAGAAATAGGATTGTGACTTTCAAATATTTTGCGATGAAATTCTTATTGGGCAAAGAAAGATGTTTTATTGCGTTGAGCTCAACTTTCAGTACACGCTAATTTGAGCTACAAGAAAATCAGTAACGAAATTCTTGTCATATTGGTTTCTCGAATTATTTAAGTTGTACAATACTTCAATATCTCTTGATGATAATTCATATATAGAGGAGGTAATTAATTTCTTTATCACAAAAAGAAGCATACTTTAGAAAGTAATTAACTAAGGAGGATAAGTTAATTATAACTTCTAAGGAAAGCAAAGTCAAAATTTGCCTCCATAAACTGGTATATGCACGGATCTTATCCCATCATACGATCTTAAATCACCAACATCATTATGTATTATAAGGGCAATTCAATCGATTAATATTTTCCAAGTTTAACATACACTTCAATTTTCCATTTTTCTAAAATTGATTAAATTTGAGAATGAGTAAAGCGTTAAATGTAAGAACAAATAATGCATACATTATATAATTCTTTAAATTGAAAATAACAATTAAATTATAAACTCGGTTGGTTAGCATTTCGTAATATTGTATAGTTTGACAGTGGTGAATAATGGGATTTCAAAGGACCATATAATTTAGTTTAATTGGATCGTACATTTGACTTCCTATAATTTATATAGTTAACTGCCCAACAAAACTACGTTCGCACTTGTAGTAGTTATGCAAAAAAATTATTATTACAAGAAAATGACAAAAGCAATTCAACAGAAAGATAAAAAAAATTATGAAGGAAGAAATATATCAATCAAATCGAAAAAACAGTTGTCACGTCTATTCTTATTCGATTCAACATATTAATCGTGTCATAGACGAGTTAAGGTATTGTCAAAGTATCTAGTAAACTAATTACTCAATCTCACGGATCCTTTTATTAGTCAATTTTTAACTAGAAAAATTAGTCAACTACATAAAATAAAGTACATCTTCATTTATTGGCTTTAAAAATTAATCAACTAGATCAAGGTGCACATGCAAGGCGATTAATGAAAATCAGGTTCATCCCCACAAACTATGTAATTTATTATTTAATTACATCCATTTCTATATGGGATGATATAAGAAAACCTTGTTTTCACAATAATAATTTCGATTTGCCAACTGACAACAATTATTTTTGTCAAAAAGGTTTCTTGCATCAACATTTTATTAACAATGGAATCATATATAATAATTTAGGTGGGTGATGACTTTACACAACATGTCACGTAGTAGTTAGTATATATTATATAATCGTGCAATATTTCATTATTTAAGATAATGTTCCATGTCTGCCTCCTATGTTTTTCTTAAATTATCAATTGTTAATTAACATTGCTTGTTATGATGTGATGATGCGAAACACGATCATTGCAATTTTCCCCCGTACTTTTATTGGTGTTTATGTGTATGAAACGCAACCAAAAACTAACAATCCATATATTGAAATAATTTGCTTTGTTAAAATTGAAATAGTTTGAACTAATAGATAAGGAAATCTAACATTATTATGCTAAATGAAGTGAATTTTAAGATAAATTAAAAAATTGAATAAATAAAAAGATTGAGGTGAAATTTTTCTGTACAGTTGAACATGTTATCCCACGTCAAAAGCTTCTTCTCTAATTTGAGGGGAGGGAGGGTGAAGCTATAAAAGCAGCAAGCAATTCATGAATGATTTATGGGCCTTTCACTTTAGTGTATTAATAAAGTTAGCAAATTTTAAATTAACAACCTGAAAAGTGGGAAAATCATTATCGGTTCATTGGTTAACGGTTTGATCGACCGATTTAGTGATTTTTTTAACGGTTTTGTTATATCGGTTATTAACATATAATTGGCCCGGATTTGGACCCTGTTCCTGGTTCCACCAATCGATCCAGCTAGGCCGGATGTGGCCGATTTTAATAACATTGGCGATTTCTAACCAACATACAGATCATGGAACACAAAGTTCTTGATCACTCTTTCAAAAGAAACCGAAAATGGAAGAAGAGAGAGATTTTAGGGTTTGGGAGTTTCTTCGAGACTGGGAATGAGAGAATGACAATTTGTTTACCTACGAACCAGAACAAGTGTAGTCAAATGGGAGCATTATCAAGAAGCCGATCCAATGGTCCTCATTCATACTAATGGAGATAATTCTCTATTATCTCTAGAGATAATCTTCTAATTTAGTTGGTGATAATTCTCTATTATTTCTAGAGATAATCTTCTGTTACACTTGGTGATAATTTTTTTGTTATAGTTGATTTAATCTTGTACTATATTTGTATTCATTTGAGATTCTAGATTTCCTGGTAAACTGTGTATAAATACTCCATTACTGAATAAGAATTAGTGTGGCAAAAATTCTTCCCTCTATTGCTTATACGATATCAGAGCGATTTCTTTCTTTCTTTTTTTCCTATAAACCACCAAATGGCCACAACCGATATGATAAGTGCATTTTTGTGCACTTATTCGGGCCATGTTACTAAACTTTTGTATCGTTTTAGTACTGAATTTTACTTAACTTGGGTTAATTTTAACTTATTTCAGTTTTGGACCATTTTTTAAGTAATTGGAAAAGAAAGAACGATCAATTGGCCAATGAATGGAAGTTTGGGAAATAATATGCATTTGAGTAAAAGTTGAAGTACTAAAATTGAAGTAATTTAATGTGGAGGACCAAGATAAAAGAAAGAATGAAGAAATGGTTGAAAGGAAAATTCTTGAAGTTTTTATAACTGGGCAGCTGCCCAGTTATACCGCCCGACCCTTAACTTCAAATACCAGGGCTGTTTGATATGCTTGGGCGGCCGCCTAGACTAAGTCGGGAAAAAAAATTGGTTTGTTTATATGATTTTAATTCTTATGGAAACAAATTTTGGAACGTTTGTTAAAAACCTAGGACTGTCCAAAAGTGTTGACCACGCATTCGAACACATTCTATGACCACACATTCGAGCACGTTCTAAAAGATTTTAGGAATATAGAAGGAGGCAAGAAATACGAAGATCGATTTCAAGACTCAAAGATTCAATTCAAATTTTATTTAGGTGATGTCTTTGTTTTCTTTCTCATAATATGTTAGGCTAGTTTTTTCTGTGTTAGGAGAACGATGAAACTTATAATATGAATTTTTAATCTTTAGTTTTGCATACTTGACATTGAAAACACGTTTTTTTGATATTGAATGATTTTTATGATTTTTTTTTCTCCACAATTATTGTGCAGTAATTGCGTGAATGTGGTGACCTATTTTATGTATTCGAAAGAAGGAAAATATGTTTGACTTATATAAATTTTCAAAAAGTCCGATAGAGAATATAAATATACTGCTATGCTCTATGTAAATCTTTAAATGTTCATTTTTATGCACTTTTATATGTTTGTATCCGTCATAGAAATATAATGGGGTAATATATGATAGTAGATTTAACATTACTCGAAAGATATTATTAATTAAAATAGGAACATTGATTCGTCAAAATTTAATTGTGTTGTTAAAGTGTAGAACTAATGTTAAAAATGATTATTGCATGTGAATTCAGAATCTTAATACGTTTGTTGTCTATTAAATACATCAATTTGCATTTAGTATAAACTGCGTTTAGTTTAGTTAATTTACTGATAATTGCATAAATAGATTTTTTTTTTTATAATTTTGTCACAAACAAACACACCATATTATTTGTATTTTGGTTAAGGTCTCGATAATTAAAATTAAACTAATTCAATTTATGTGAGCCGATAATTGGACTCAAAATTCACTTTATTACATGTTAACGAACTGTACACTTGCGGCGATTTTAATTCGAAAGATATTTTTGTGAACACGATACTACCAATTTTGCCACATCCAATACAATAATCCACAATACTAATGAATCGAACAACACCCTAATCACCATCAATATCTGTGCTCAAGCTCCACTTGAACTCACTAGCAACAATTATACATGATGGAAACTCCAATTTCAAGCTGTTTTTGTGGGATATGATCTCCATGGGTTATATCCACGACTCAAAACCTTGTCCAGCCCCTACTATCACAGCAAAAAATATCACTTCACTGAATCCAGCTCATACTATATGGACTCGTAAAGACTAATTGATTCTCAACGCTTTGGTTGTCTCTCTTTCTCCTACCATTATTCTATTTATTGCTCGAGTGAAAACCTCATGAGAAGCTTGGACAATTCTAACCAACACATATGCCAAGCCATCACGGGACGCATAAAACAAGTTAAACCCACTTTAAAAAATATGTCTAGGGGTTCCCAAAGTATTACGAATTTTCTCCAAACTTTGAAAGCTCAAGCCGATGAGCTTGCAATCCTTTGTGCTACAATTGATGATGATGATCTTACAGATAAAATCCTTGATGGCCTTGGTGATGACTATAAAGAATTTCTGCAAGCTGTTCAAGCTCGAGATACCTTGATTTCTTTCGACGAACTCCATAAAAAACTCTTAAATTCTGAAGTTTCTCTTCAAGGTACAAAAACTAAACTTTTACACATCCCAGCTTTGGCAAATCCTACAAATCGCACCAACTTAGGTCTGCGTAACTCAAGAATCAATAGCAGTTCGTGGCATCTATCACCAGATTTTGGTCATAATGGTTCGGGTTGGCACTGTGAGGGTTATGATGCCAGTCCAACCCAATATGTAAGACGATGATGAAAATGGCCTTTGACCCATTGCTATTGCCCAATAACATTGACTCAAGAAACCTAGTGAAGCCCAAGCCCAATAATTAGTCCAATAAGAATCGTGTTTGGTAAATGCAACTTTGGTTGTTTTTACCTTATAACTAAAAGTGATAGTATCTCTGGACCGTTAGATGATTTGTTGTCCATCTCGATATATTCTTGTGGTTTGATTGAAACCGTATGGTCTTTTGTCATTTTTGGTATTCTTCTCTTCGAGGATTTTCTAGAGTATTCTATTTTCTCTTTCATCTTCTCTTTTTGATTTTGAGTTACTCTTAAAATCTGTTTTGATGGTGGTTTTCTGGGTGAAATCCGGTGAGAGAGTATATTGTTTGTTGGTAACGATGAGCTCTTCTGGTCCATAGAAGAAACTGCACGATTTCTGTGATTGTGAGGGTTTTTAGGTGAATCTGGGTTTACCGTGTTGATACAGAAGGGTACAATATCTCTGAGCCTTCGATCGTTGATATCTTGGTTTCCAGTGGTTTGGATTGAAAGCATTGTAATAGGATCGAGTTGATCTATTTTTTTGTACATCTGATTTGTATAACAATGGTATCAGAGCCCCTTTTAGTTTATCTTTGGGATTCGATCAAAGTTTGAACGTTGTGAAATTAATATTCAGTGTTCTTCTTTTGATTGCTCGAAAATCAAGAAACGTGAGATCTGGATTTGTTTCGATTTGGGGCTTAACTAACAGATATGTACTTTGGTTATGAAAATTGATACGGTGTTCATGATTCTTTGGTTTGACCTGGAAAATAAACCCTTGGTTTGGGTATTTATTTGGTTTTGATCTCCGTGTTGATAATCTGGTGGAACACCATATCCTTGATGTGTCAACAGATCCTTTTTATTGAACTGTATTTAGTTTGTTGGTGGTTAATCTTTATCCACCTCTCTGGTTTGCGATTCAAAAACTATATACCCCACTCCTATATCTGCATATCCTGATCCGTGTCAATATTTTATCTTTTATTTCGAGATATAGTTGAATACATTATTGTGACATGTTACTCAGTTTGTGTATTCACCCAGATGTTCAAATTGAGCCTTAACTTGAGAACTTGAGTTTCACGGAATTCTCGTAAATTTGACCATTTTTGGGATGACTATAGTGGGTTCCCTTATTTGTTCTTGAAATATTGTTTAAGCCTAATTCTTGTTTTGATATCTTGATTATGAATTGTTTTACTTTGAAATATTTTTGTCATTGAAAATAACCGTGATTTACTTTCTTGGTTGCTGTTTATTTTTCGTGATCTAGATTCTCATTTTTTGTGAAAGTCAAAATCTTCTGTTTCAAAAGTTTATCAGTCGTCTAGTTTTACATTTTTTGAAATACCTTGTGTCTTTTTTTAATAATAAAATATGATAAATACTACTTTTGAACTTGGTTTTTTTTTTTTTTATGTAAAATGGGATTTTTCCATTTGCCAACAAAAAAGAGAGGTATCTTAGTTCAACAAAATGTTTCTAAAGCAATAATACAAGAATTTCCTAAAACTATGACAGTTGATCAGAAGAATGAAGTTGATGAACTTGTTTATGCTTCTATTATTTTATATTTATCTGATCAAGTTTTGAGAAAAGTAGGAAAACAAGATTCCGCTATGGCTATATGGGAAGAATTAGAGAAGCTCTACCTAATTAAATCTTAGCCCAACAAATTGTTTCTGTTTGAAAGATTTTTTTAGCTTTAGGTTAGACTTCTCTAAGGATTTGGATGACAATCTTGACATCTTTAATAAGCTGGTTCAAAATATCACCAATACTGGTGATAAAGCCTCTGATGAATATAGGGCTGTTGCATTACTTAATGCTATTCCTGAAATTTATAAGGAAGTCAAAGCTACCATATAAATATGGTAGAGACACCCTTACACTCGATATAGTTATAAACACTTTAAGGAGTACGAAACTTGAACTCCAAAATTGAGAGAGGTAGTGGTGGGCTTGAAAATCTATTTGTTAGGGGAAAAGACCAGAGCAGGTTTAGTGGTAATCAGGAAAATTCTAATAATCAGAGAAACAATAATAGAAAGAAATTTAAAATAGGGATAGGTCTAAGTCAAAGACAATAAATAAAAAAATGTTATGGTTATGGGAAGACTGAGCATTTTATTAGAGATTGTTATAAGAAGAAAAATGAACAGAAATGAAAAGGTATTAATGAAGGAAATGTAGTAGAACCTACTAATTCTACTACTGTAGATGTATATGTAGTGATTGAATAGACACCTGATCTTAACTCTACTAATGTTGTTAATGAAGGTAATCAGACCCAATAATGGATCTTGGACTCTGGTTGTACCTTCCACATGACCCCAAAAAGAATCTGGTTAGAATGTTTTAAGAAAATTAGTGGTGGAGAAGTAGGATGGGGAATAACATTGTCTTTAGAGTTGAAGGGATTGTGAATGTAACATTGAAATTTGGTAATTGATATATCTATACCCTTGTAAGGGTAAGATATGTTCTTGAAATAAACAGAAACCTAATTTCAATGGAAAATTTGGATGATGTGGGTCTATATGGTAAGATTGGAAATGTCCTATTAAATGTGCTAAAAGGATCTCATGTTATGTTTAAAGGGGTTAAAAGAAATGTGATTTATGTGGTCAAGGCCAGTTCATTGGTTGATGACATTGCTGAGTCTTCTAGTGCTGGAGTGGCACAAAAGATTAGCTCATGTGGGTGAAAAAGACCCTCATATCCTTTATAAGAAAATGGTTTTTGGAAAGGAATCTATAGCTAAAGTTTCCTTTTGTGAAAATTGCACTTTTAGGCAAGCAACATAGACTACATTTTAACATTGGGAAGCATAAGACTACATCTATCCTTGAGTACACACACTCTGATTTATGGGGACCTTCATCCACTATCATTTAAAGAGGAAATAGATATTTATTGTCCTTGATTGATGATTACTCTAGAAAGGTTTGGGTTTATTTGTTGAAACATAAATCAGAAATCATTGGAGAATTTAAAACTTGGAAAGTTATGATAGAAAATCAATCTGGGAAGAAAATTAAGATACTTAGGACTGGCAATGGTCTAGAGTTTTGCAATACTTAGTTTGATTAGTTTTGCAATGAAACATGGTTTAAGAGACATAAGACTGCTCCTATACTCCTCAGCAAAATGGAGTTGCTGAGAGGATAAATATGACCCTGTTAGATAAGGTTAGATGCATGCTTGTTGGTTAAGGTGTTCCTAAGGTCTTATGGGGGTGAAGCTTTGATGACATCTTCATATATTGTTAATAGAACTCTTTCAAGTACTCTAAGTGATAAAACACCTAAAGAGCAGTTGATTGAAATTATTCTAGATTATTCCCATCTGAAATATTTTGGATGTGCTGTCTATTTCCATCAGAATATAGGAAAATTAGAGCCTAGGGCTCAAAAATGTATTTTATTGGGATATCTTAATAGGATTAGAGGGTATATGTTATGGAATAAAGAGTTTAAATGTTTTAAGATATCACAAGTAGGGATGCTATTTTTGATGAATCTAATATGCCTTAAGAGACAATGAACCTAAGAGACTTTCTGAAGTTAAAGAAGGAGGTGAAACCAAGCTGCAGGTGGAGCTTGGATTTCCGTCTGATCCTGTCGAAAATGAGCAGGTGGAAGAAGATGATGAAAATCCTTCTGATCCTCAAGATGTTGAAGAAGAGGGTAATGTTCAAAATTGTGTAGAGGAACAGTTTGGTGATGTAAGTAATTACCAATTAACTAGAGATAGAGTTAAGAGAGAGATAAGAGAGCCTATTAGGTATAGGCACTACCATTTTTTCTTGTTGTTCTTTCTTATCGAGACTTAGTCTTCAATGAACCAAAATCTTATGAAGAGGCATCGTACAACCAGCAATTTAAAAACTGGCAAGCTGCTATGAAAGATGAAATGGACTCCTTAATGAAAAATAAAACCTGTACTTTAGTTTCTAAACCTGCACGTAAGGAACTTGTTGATTGCAAGTGGATATTTAGAGTTAAGGATGGGAATACTGAGAATTTTTTTGTAAGATTTAAAGTTAGGCTTGTTGCTAAAAACTTTACACAAAAAGAAAGTATATATATTATAAAGAAATCTTTTCTCCCGTGATTAAGTATACTACTATTAGAGTTATGTTGGTTCTTGTTGCTCATTATGATCTTGAACTTGAACAAATGGATGTAAAAACTGGTTTTTGCATGGTGACCTAGATGGAGAGATTATATGAGACAACCACCCGATTTTATTAATAAATCTAAAGCTGAGCATGTTTGTTTGTTAAAAATGTCATTATATGGCTTGAAGATCTCCTAGATAGTGGTACAAAAGATTTGATAATTTTGTATCAACTGTTGGTTTTATAAGAAGTGAATTTGATCAATTTCTATATTTTAAAAGAAGTGATTAACATGCTATTGTTGCTTTTATACTCTTATATGTGATTGATATGCTGATAATTGGACAAAACATGTATGTTATAAATGACATAAAATGATCTTTAAGTTCTGACTTTGAAATGAAAGATCTGGGTCATGCTAAGAAAATTTTAAGAATGGAAATAAATAGGAAAAAACATAACAGGTTATTAATTTTGAAGCAATCTGCTTATGTGGAGAAATTGTTGACTAGATTTGCTATGCAAAACTCATGTTACTCTACCTTTTATCAGTCATTTTAAGCCAAGTAAAGAACAATGTTCTATAGATGAATCCGATATTAAACAAATGAAGGAGGTTCCTTATGCTAATGTTGTAGGGTCAGTTATGTATACTATGGTTTGTACAAGACCCGATGTGGCTCATTCCATTAGTACACTTAGCAGATTTATGGCTAATCCAGGATCTGAACATTGGTTTGCTTTAAAATGGTTGTTGAGATATTTGAAGGGATCTTTACACTTAGACTTATGCTTTCGTGCCTAAATGAGAGCGTAGTGCTTAAAAGCTTTATAGATTCAGATTTTACTACAAATAGAGACAACATGAAATCTAATACAATTTATATGTTCACTTTGTGTGGGATATGTATCAGTTGGAAATCCCAACTTCAACATGTTGTAGCTCTATCCACAACTGAGAATGAATATTTTGCTGCAACTGAGGCAATAAAAGAGGCTTTATGGCTTAAGAGTCTATTATATGAAATTAGTGAACTCTCTAATCCTGTTGTTATATATTTAGACAATCAAAGTGCTATACATTTGTGTAAAAATCTAGTTTATCATGAAAGAACCAAATATATTGATGTTAAATTGCATTTTATTAGAGATGTAGTTTCTAAAGAAGTTTTACTTTTTGAGAAAATTGCTACTCAATTTAATCCAGCTAACGTGGGTACTAAGGTACTACCTCTAAACAAGTTTAAGTCTTGTCTACAAATGCTGAATATTGATATTGGTTAATTTTGAACTAGGGCAGGTACTAATCTTGATGTTGTGTGGGAGGTTCATGGAAGCTGTAGCCGTCAAATAGTTAACTTAAATGGTGTAATAAGTTACCTAAATAACCACTGGCATTAAGGTGATGCCAGTCCAACCTAATACTGGTTAATTTGAAGGGCTATGATGCTAGTCCAACCCAATATGTAAGGCGATTATGAAAATGGCATTTAGCGCCCAGTTGCTATTGCCCAATAACATGATTGAAGAAACCCAATGAAGTCCATGCCCAATAATCAGTCCAGTAAGAATCGTGTTTGGTAAATGTGACTTTGGTAGTTTTTATCTTATAACTAAAAGTGCTAGTTTCTCTGGACCGTTAGATCATCTGCAGGCCATCTTGATATATTGTTGTGATTTGATTGAAACAGTATGGTCTTCTGCCATTTTTGGTATTCTTCTCTTCGAAGGTTTTCTAGAGTATTTTGTTTTCTCGTTCATCTTCTCTTTTTGATTTTGAGTTACTTTTAAAATATATTTTGAGGGTGGTTTTCAGGTGAAATCCCGTGAGAGAGTATATTGTTTGTTGGTAATGATGAGTTCTTTTGGTCCATAGAAGAACCTGCATAGTTTCTGTGATTGTGAGGGTTCTTGGGTGAATCTGGGTGTATCGTGTTGATACAGAAGGGTACAATATCTTTGAGCATTGGATCGTTGATATCTTAGTTTCCAGTGGTTTGGATTGAAAGCTTTGTAATAGGATCGAGTTGATATATTGTTTTGTACATCTGATTTGTATAACAGGCACCCGCCGTCCAATGCTAACTAGTGTTTCCTAGCATTTCCTAACATCAGACCTAGTTTCTATCAAAACAACCGACCTTCTCCACGTCCCCATCATGGATTCTGTCAAATTTGTGGAATATAGGGGCACATAGCTAAGAAATGTCATGTTTTTGTATAGTCCCCACTTCATCCTCAAATCCAAGTCTCCCAACAATCAACATTCCACCACCATGGCAACTTTAGGCTCATTTTGCTATAAACACCACTTCCAACATTTCAAATTGGCTCATTGATAGTGGTACTTCTCATCATGCCAATGCCGACTTGAGTAATATCTCCCTTCATGCACCATATACTAGTTCTGATGATATTATGATTGGCGATGTATCGGGTCTTTCCATCACCCACGCTGGTTCTACATCTTTGAACTCTTCCAACACTATATTTGCTTTAGTCAATGTCCTTTGTGTACCTAAAATGAAAAAGAATTTCATATACATTTATGTGCTCTACACATCAAACAATGTATCAGTTGAATTCTTACCAACTTCGTTTCTTGTGAAGGGACTTCACTTCACACAGGGGCAATCCTTGTAAAAGGGTAGATGAAGGATTGGGGTGTATGAATCACCGACGATCTCTTCAAAGTCCATTATAGTATTAACCTTTTTTAGTGTTGAGACTTATTCATCTTATTGGCACCATAGATTAAGTCATCATGCATTTCCCATTGTAAAACACATTATTTCTCACTATAAACTAGATTTGTCATGTTCTATGTCCTCTGATTTCTTCTGTAATGCGTGTCACTGCAATAAAATGTTGACCTATGGTTGACTTCATGTTTTGATTATAACAAACAAATTGTTTTTATTTCTACTAATTGAATTCGAGTCTTAATAGCTATTTTTGCAAAGTTGATCAATTGGAGACAAAAATATCACTACCAAAAGACTCGCATTAGACGATCAGTAAAAATCGAGATGAAAACCGAGCATTCACATCAAATCACTATAAGAGAAAGAACTTCAACAGTCATACATCGAAGATATTAGACTTAGATGTTTCGGATTCATATGTAAATGTAAAATATTTTAATTCTTAGCAATGAATCGTTAAAAGCGCAAAGAATGAATTTTTATGTATGAGAATTTTTTCTTTTCCATAAAAGCTCTTGCATAAAAATTATTATTCGAAAGGCAATAATTTCAACTTGATATTGAAATTTTTTACAATGTCACTTACCTTGAAAAATAAAGTAAAAACATCCTTCAAAAGCCCACATTCTGTAAAACAGTCAGGAAAAAAAATTCGGGAAAGTTTTGCCCAAGCGGGCGTCCGGTTGAGCCAATGGTCACTTTTTTTAACCGTTCTGAATTCTGACGTGTAACGACCAGTTGGTTGTCTAGTTTAGAGCGTGAACGTCCAGATTGGTCGTTTGATTAGTCAGAATTTCAAGCATTTTGACGGCTATAAATATCATTTCACTTTGCATTCAATAAAACATTTTTAGAGCATTAAAGTGAGACATTATTGAGCTAAATTATGTTGATTACACATCTTATTTATCTTTATCAAATCATTTACTTTGAAAAACTTTGATTGAATTAAATTTTGAAAATCATTCTTCTAATCAAAGTTTTTCTCACCTAATACTTGAGCTTCATTCATTGATATTTATTAAAGTGTTAGCATATTTCTCTCTTTGTACTTAATTGGACATACTTTTGATTTCTAATTGCATTCCAATAATTATAAGTGATCTGGATATCTTTGATTCCTCTAAGGATTATACTACCAAGTCCAAACTATTTTTTACTACAATAGGACTCAATAACTCATATTTTAACTTTGATTACAACTTGATAAACTTCTGATACAATTCAATTAGGACATGATTTTGATTAAAAAAATTGTCAATTATAAATTTAGAAATTGCCAGTTATATAATTTGGTCCTAACAATTTTTCTTCCACAAGTGTATATACTCTTTATCTTGGTTGTAATGCAATCTCCTAGAGTTTTAAGAAAGACCCATGGTTGCTAGATCCTCCACTGAGCTCAATTGGGTGTGTTCTATTTTGATTGAACTTGGTGTCACTCTTCTTCAATCCCATGTTATTTATATAATGTTGGGGTTACTCATTTGTGCTCAAATCCAGTCTTCCATTCAAGAATGAAACATGTTGCTATTGATTTTCATTTTATTCGTGATCAAGTTCAAAATGGCACTTTATGTGTTGCTCATGTCTCTAGTGAAGACTAGCTAGTAGATGCACTTACCAAACCACTTCTGCATTCTTATTTTCTATCTCTTCGAACCAAGATTGGCCTCTTTGACCGAGCTCCATCTTGAGAGGTATAATAGAGACTCTATTATCTCTAAAGATAATCTTCTATTATAATTGGTGATAATTCTCTATTATCTCTAGAGATAATCTTCTGTTACACTTGGTGATAATCTTCTATTATCTCTATAGATAATTATCTGTTATAGTTGATTTGATCTTGTACCAGATTTGTATTCATTTGAGATTCTTGATTTCAATCACATCTTGTAAACTGTGTATAAATACTCCATTATTGAATGAGAGTTAGTTTGGTAAAAATTCTTCCATCTCTATTGTCTTATACTTGCGTATGCAAGCTGTTGACCACAAAAAAATGTGCCAAACAGATACCGGGCCTACTCACATTTTGACAAACTAATTCTGACACGTGTTGACAGATTACTAGTCGAAAATGTTGAGTGTGAATGTGGAAGAAGCTTTTGACATGAGACAAATATGTTCGGGATCCGATAAATAAAAGAACAACAAAATACGATAATGAACGATTAACAAAGAAAACAAAATAAACACTAAAATTGCATAAGGTTCTTCAAAATTCCAACACCAAAGAGAGATAGTATGTTTGTGTTATCGATCTCCCATTTTTTCAACCCTGTTATGACACTAAGATGATTTATTTATAGGATTACATGTACAATAATAATCATAGGATGAGGGAACATATGACATCATCTCCTCGATCGAAACATCACCTCATAGGGGTTAATACCCTAAAAGGTCACTGAACTTTGTCGAAAGTTTCCCAGAGGTCACTGAACTTAAAAAATTTCCTAATCAGTCACTCAACTTTGCCAATTGGGATCCCATCCATCACCGACCTGACTCCGTTAGTAAAATTGGATGATTTTGTCCACGTGTCTAACAGAAGAGGTGACGTGGCAGATTGTGCACAAATTCATTGCCAAGTCAGAAAGTAGTTGTTGAGGTGGAAAAAATTGTTAAGTTGCAATATGAGAGAACACGTTTTTTAGAGGGGACAAATGGCATTTAAACATCCAAACCCTTATTTTTCCCCAATTTCAATTCCTCAAACTGCTTCTTCTTGTCGCCGGCGAGCACTGTCTCTAAGCCAGAAACCGACCAGTCCAAGCACCGAAGATCTTAGCTGAAAAATCGCGAGCCAGGAAACTGATTTTGCGATCCGTTCGTGGCTGATTTTGAGACCTGTTCGTGGCTGAGTTCGCGACCATGGCTAGAGAGTTGAGCATGAATCTATTGGTCTTTTTGATCTGCTGATTTCGCGACCTGTTCAATTCCTGAAACCACTTTTTTTCCTTACTATCGTGCGTGTGCGTTCCCTATTTCAATTACAAATATTGACATTGCATTTTTGATTTGCAGGGAAGGGATTTCTATATTTTGAGAAAGGTGTTTGACATAATGCCTCATAGAGATGTTATATCGTGGAGCTCATTAATTGCCTCATGTTTTTAGTAGTGTATTTCAGTTGGACAATGTTAATGTAGTCAGTGTGGATGATGTTATATTCCTGATGTAAGAATTACTCTCCTGTTGTTGTAGTGTATTTCAATTGATATAGTGAATAAAATGTTACTTTCGACAACCAATATTTTTAAAATTTTGTAGAAATTAGTGACAGCCAATGTTTTTAACCTGGAATTAAGACACATATGCTTCTCTTACCATACATTATTGAAAATACAAAGCAAAGTGATAATATTGGAAAGATGAGAGTCTGTTTGGTAACAAACTCATTCCAAGTCTGCTTCCCATCTTAGACATGGATAACTAGCTGATGAGAGTCTTATGATCTCTTGATATGCAAATGTACAATTATAAATAATCAAACATGAGCAATCAAATACCAGGGAATGGAGAACTAGAGAAAATTGAAAGAATATGACTCTCCTTTGACAAACACGATAGAACTGCCACTACAATATTTTAGAACAAAAAAATCTGACAATAATATCCAAATGAGATTCTGTAAAAACAAATAAATCACTAAAGTCAAGATCCCGAGCTGAAATTTGAAAGATCTAATCAATTCTGAACAAACTACTTAATTAAAAACAACTGAAATTTAAAGATCTAATCTTGATTCCACATAAATACACAAGTACAAAATAGATCCCATCAAACTCCTACATTTATCATATAGCTTTGGCTGCTTCTAAACAAAATACGAAACAAAAGATATCCATATTTTCATCCCTGCAGGTGCTTTGGCAGCTTCTGAACAAAAAACAAAACAAAAGATATCTACATTTTCATCCTAAACAAAATATAAAACAAAAGACATCCACATTTTCATCCATCTTCGGTGCTTTGCCAGCTTCTAAAAAAAAAAAATCCAAAATCAAAAGATACCCACGTTATTGAAAATGCAGGGGCTTTGATAGTTTCTAATCTCCATTTAACCACTCTCAGCTTCCATGAACTTGTGGTTGTATCACTTATGGTGCCTTTTGTTATGTCCCTTTTCCCCACAAGCAGAACAAGTCATGTACACAACACTCTTTTTTCCTACTTGTGATTGTGACTGTGACTGGGATTGTCCATCTTCATCAAGTCCTTTTCTTCTCTTTTTTTGTTTTCTTCCTATTGAAGAAATATACCAGAGGGGAGGAAAAATGGGTGGATGTGGACATTCAGGCCATAACGCCTTACCATTGATGGGATATATGATATTCTCGTACGTGCTCATGTAGGTCTCAACCTTATACCAGTCAGAGATGTAGTCTTTTATCTCGTGACCTATATCCAAAATGCAAGCAATGGCATGAGGACATGGAATGCCAGAAATCTGCTATTTCCTACAGGCACATGTTCTATTATCCATGTCCACAACAAATTCTCCATACGAACACTCAACTTGATATTGATGTAGCCCATTCCATCTCAAGATACACTCACGGGCTGCATCACAGCACTTCTGCAACTTTTGTTGTATTTTGGGACATATGAGTTTGTTGTAATTTCTTAACTTTTCCCGCTTCACCTGAATTCTGTACATGAGTTCATCTGAATGCCTACCAGCATACCTATCAATGATTTATCCCTTTCTTCCAAAATGAAGTTGTTGAAGCATTCACAGAGGTTATTAAGGAGCATTTCACACTTCGACTGATCTGAAAAATGAGACCTACTCCATTCGTTTGGTGACTTCTTCATCAACCATCCACGTGCCTCCTTGTTGGCACTTTCAATTTTAGCCATCCAATATTTAAAAGATGCCAAGTGACTAGATTTTCTAGCACCCCACAGATAGTCTTTTAAATCCTTACCCTTAAAGTCACTCCTGAAGAAATTCTGATACATATGTTTGACACAAAATCTATGTTCAGCTTCTGGAAATAATTCAACAACAACATTAATCAATCCCTTTTGTCTATCACTCATGAAGGTCACAGATGGCCAATTTTCCATAGCAAGATCTTCAGACAACAACATCAAAAACCACCTCTACGAACTAATGTTCTCTCTCTCTCTACAATCGCATATGAAATCGGGTAGCAATCGGGTATATACAGTCATTCGCATCTACACCAACTGTTGCTAACAGTTGACCACCATATTTTCCTTTCAGAAAACAACCATCAACACAGACAAATCTTCTATACCCTTGCAGAAAACCCCTCTTACAAGCCTCTATGCAGACATAAATACCCCTGAACACATTATCCACTTGAGAGATAGACACAGTTGAACCTGGATTTGTTCTCCTCAATTCTGCAGCATAGCACCCAACATCGCAAACTGTTCTTCATCACTTCCCTATACTAATACTTTGGCATATTTTCTAGTATTCCAAGACACTCTCTTAGTAACGTGCACTCCCAAATCTTTTCTAACTGTAGCTCTAATATTTTTTTGTCTTCCAGTCAGGATCGGATCTGAAGTTATCCAAATAGTAATCGGCCAACCATTTATAGGTTACGTACTTATTCGTACGTGCCTTAAAGCAAGTGTGCCTAGGGTCGTACGTTTTAATCTGGACTGTTTCTCAACCTTGTACCTTTGAAGCCCACAAGTTCTATGGACAACCATCCTTGAAAACACAATGCAATCTATTTTTCTCATTGCTTTTGAAAACTGGTTCAACTTGATTGAATACCGCATAATCCCTCACCATAGATTTCAATTCCTCAAACGTCGCAAACAATAACCCCACCTCAAATTGAAGATTCATCTTTTCACTACCAGCACAATATTCAGGAAAATTGAGTCTATCACTATTCCCCTCCGAATCTGAACCGCTTAAGAAGTTTAGCTCCTCTGACGATGCATTCGAAGAACTATCTAATTGTTGGCCTTCTTCTTGTTCCACAATATGCATACCCATTTCGATGCCTTCGGTCACATTACGATCAAATAGGCAATCATCATCATCATATACGTCATAGTCCGAGTCATTGAAGTCGGGGTCTTCGTCTATTTGTATGTCTACTAGAACATTTGCAATCATAAAAACAAGTACATAAATCCACATATCCATAAACTATAGACACACTAACTATAGCAAATGTTGAACCATTCCAATCCAACAGGCAAAATAAACTATAGATAGATGCAGGTTGTGGATTTGGGACAAAATGACTCTTAATATTGATGACGATGAATAAGTTACATGATACTGCTGGGGAAAATATATGTTCTTGACAAGCATTGAAAATGGCACGTAAATCTTCTTCATTAATTGATAAGTGGGGGATTTAGGGGATATACACACACACACACACACACACACACACACACACACACATACACACACATGCACAAAAATGGCAGCAACTGGAAGGATGAAGAAAGGGGGTGGAAGTTGGAATAAAAGGGACGCACATGCATGGCAGTAAGGAAAAAAAGTAAAAAGACAAAAAATAAATAAAAATACCAATAGATTCATGCTCAACTCTAGCCATGGTCGCGAACTCGGCCACGAACAGGTCGCGAAATCAGCCACAAACGGATCGCGAAATTAGTTTCCTGGCTCGCGATTTTCCAACTAAGATCTTTGGTGCTTGGACGGGTCGGTTTCCAGCTTAGAGTCAATGCTCGCCAGCGATGGGAAGAAGTGGTTTGAGGAATTGAAATTGGGGAAAAAATAAGGGTTTGGATGTTTAAATGCCATTTGTTGAAAAAACGTGTTATCTTATATTGCAACTTAACAATTGTTTCCACATCAACAACAACTTTCTGACTTGGCAATAAATTTGTGCACAATGTGCCACGTCACATCTTCTGTTAGACACGTAAACAAAATATTCCAATTTTACTAACGGAGTCAGGTCGGTGATGGATGGGATCCCAATTGGCAAAGTTGAGTGACTGATTTGGGAATTTTTTAAGTTCAGTGACCTCTGGGGAACTTTCGACAAAGTTCAGTGACCTTTTACGGTATTAACCCCACCTCATAGGCATCATTTTTGACTGTTTTAGCTTGTGGCGCATTAAATACTTCTAAAGAAAGTGGCCAACCCATGCCCTGTGTGAGATGAATTTTACCTTTTATATGGGAGAATGACGATGCTAAACCGTTGGATCTAGCTTCATCCGAAGCGTCCATTTGTGATCGCATCTAAGGCGTTGAATTTAAACAGCTTTCTTATTGACTCATCAGATTAACGCATGTTTCTCACACACAAGCTTTGGCGCATCAGCCTCAAAATACGGCAGCATAATCATCATTGCGCATTCAATAAGTAACGGCTAGATGTGTATTGGAAGTTGTAATGCCATAGTTTCTTTCCTTGGAAATATGCAAAAACATCAAATCATTTGTACAACTTTCAGCAACATATGTTATTGACAACCACTCAAAGGAGCTTCAACAATTCAGGACATCACTGTTTCGGCTCTACATACAAAGTTTAGCCACAATAAAAAGGATCTTCAGCAGTTCAGCACTGCTTCGGCTCAAAAATGTAAAATCCCTTCTTTGGCTCAACGGATGTCCCATTCACCTCTTTGTGGTGTGCGCAAATTAGGTTCGACATTAAACTCCAACTATGACATAAATATATACTTGGACTTGGAGGATTATTGTGCTTGTCGAAAAAATCTAATCATGATAGGAAACGATTCAAACACAGAAGTCCACGCATGACATAAATGACCGTATACGGACTTGGGGGATTATTGTTGCTGTTGTGCCAAAATTGGCCAAAGCCCAATGGCCCAAAAGTAAAGAAATGGCCGAAGCCCATTTGTAGAGGCGCATCGATCGAAGCCTAGAAATTTCGATGCGCCATTACCTGAAGCCCAATTTATCTTTGAGGCCCAACATTACCGAAACACCTCAATGTCGAGGCTCAAGAGAAATGATAAAGTTCCGACGCTGAAGCACTACTTATTCAACTGAAGCTCCAAAGCCTATATCTCAAATCGAGGCTCAATAAAGCAGAATCTGAAGCTCAGATATGACAAATGATGACCTACGATTGAAGATCTTAATGTGCATTTTATCTCCGAATGTAACATGACCTCCATCATTTACTTTGAAATTTGATAGTAACGTTCTATCCCCGGTTACAAGTTTGGGTTCTGGTAGTTAGTTTTAGTGGATTCCCGAATTCACTAATTTTTTCTTTCAAAGTATAGCCTCTTTTTTGTTAGACAATTATATGCAATATGTTCATCTTTATTGTAAAAACTACATGTGGTTTTTGAAGAAGTATTTGAATATTTGACAAATAGATTTTTGAAAGATTTTGTTTTAAAGATGGTTTATATCCAATTCCTCGTTGATAAAAAACACACTTTTGATCACAAAGCATTAAATCAAAATTTTTCTTACCTTGAGTGAATTTATAAATAATTTTAGTTAAGTCTTCAACTTTTTCTTTCAAGGAAGAATTTTCTTTAATCAATAAGTTATGATCAANTTGATAAAAAACACACTTTTGATCACAAAGCATTAAATCAAAATTTTTCTTACCTTGAGTGAATTTATAAATAATTTTAGTTAAGTCTTCAACTTTTTCTTTCAAGGAAGAATTTTCTTTAATCAATAAGTTATGATCAACATTTTCCTTTTGGGTTTCTAAAATTTTCTTTATTTCTTATTTCAACAAATAGTGCTTCTTTTTCAGAATAGAGTAACTTAGAACAAGTTTTTCAAATTCCTCAAGAATTTCATCATAAGAAGTAGATAAATCATCATATGAACATTTTCCAATAGAGTTTACCTCATCCTCAATTATCATGAAGCACATGTTGGCAATTTCTTCTTGAGTATCACTTCCATCACGATCATCATCGTCGCTTTCATCCTATGTTGCTTGAAAAGCCTTTTTTTTATATTTCTCTTCTTGTTTGGGCACTTGGTTCTCTTGTGACTGAGTTTGTCACAATCATAGCAAATGATTTTCTTGCTCATTTCTTTACCCTTTTCATCTTTCTTTTGGAATCTTCGATTGTTTTGAAATTCTCTCCATTTTTTGACAAGAATGACTAGGTCATCGAGCTCTTCATCATTCATATTTTCACTTGAAGTTCTTTCCTCGATTGCCGATTTGAGAGCGATTTGGCGCTTGGGAGGCTCTTTTGATTCCTCTACGATTTTCCTTGTTTTCTCCTTACTTTCGGTGTTGTTGAACTCATATATCATCAATATGCTATAAATTTTTTCTAAAGGATATGAGTTGATATCTTTGGTATTTTCTATCGATATCTTCATGGGCTCCATTCTTCCGATAGTGACGTGGGCATTTTACTTACAAGTTTACCATTAGTAAATTTTTGATCAAACCATTTGAGACCATTTACAATATCGGTGAAACAAGTAATCATGTCAACAGTAGGTTCATTTTGTTTCAAGAAGTTTTCAAATTCTTTAACAAAGAGATTAATTTTAGTTTCCTTCACTTTACTAGTACCAACATGAGTAACTTTCAATGCATGCCAAATGTCATATGCAGAATCACACGTGCTAATACGATTAAACTCATTTTTATCTAAGGCGTAATAAAGTAGATTTTTGACTTTAGCATTCAAGGAAAATTTTCTTTTTCATATTCCTCTCTAAATTTTGGAATGGTTTTATCGGGTTGGCCATCAATTTAGATAGTCTTAGAAGGCACATAAGGACCATATTCAATAACTTCCCAAATATTATAATATATTGATTGAATGTATATCATTATCCTAACTTTTCAATAATTATAATACATGTCATCAAAGAAGGTAGGGCGATTAGTAAAATGCACCTCAAGATTTTGAAAATTGTAGTTAGTCATTACTCAAGATTGTTGAATCTTAATTTTAAAATGAGCACCTTGCTCTGATACCAATTGAAGTCCCAAAAATGGTTAACCAAGAGGGGGTGAATTAGTTATTTAAACATTTTTTTGTAAAATTAATATAAATACAAGCAAGTATGAAGCAAATAGATAATTCCAAGTAGTCAGTGCAATAAGTAAGAGAGAGGGAGAGAGAGAGAGAGAGAGAGAGAGAGGAACATGATGCAAACGATATAATTATGAAGGTTCGATCCAAAACAATAATCTACGTCCTCCATTATCGAGTTCTCCGGCACGAGCAATGCCTTTTCACTATATTAATTGACTTATGGTGCAATCCAACCGTTTACAACGCTTTCGGTGACATACAACCAAGGAGCACTGATCATTTTACAACGTTGAGCTTTCTGGGACCTCAACACTACCCATGCTATTGAACTTTACGAGACCTCAATATGACCCACACTATTGAGCTTTACGGGACCTCAATATGACCCACAATTCAAAATAAGTTTACAAATGAAATCTTCTATTCTTAATGAATGATAGATTCAAAGTTGAGAACAAGAAGAGAAGAAGGTAAACATTTTAATAGATGACAATAAATATGGCTCAAATGTTTGATTTGA